>BMAO01037194.1:0-78116 GCA_019973975.1 Trichonephila clavata
TAAAACATTCAAAATAATACTGTTTTTATGCTTTACACGTAAAATTTATGATTTTTATGTATATAACAAGCTTTACAAGCAACGACAAAAAAGCACATATCAGATATCTATGTACCTTTTATGGAGCAACTTTTGAAAAAACTAAAGCTTAAAAAACTTGTCTAGACAATAAATAAACATCTATATTAATACTGAAATGAAATCTTTCAATATACTTTTTAGTTTTTTTTCAAAACATACTTTTACGTAGCATCACTGCGAATTTTTTTAAAAAATTGTCATTTTTGTCACATTATCTAGTCTATAACCAAATAAATTTAGAGAATATTTTTAAAATATCACTCAGTATATTTAGTTACATATCAGTAATATGCAGTGAAAGTTGCAGATGCATTCAGTAAATTCTGAAAAAGGAACATGTAGTTTTTAAAATAACATTGAGGAAATTGCATTTTACCATAATGTCACTTCATCACAAAAGTTATGAATTACAAAATGTATTTGTCCCATTTTATTAAAAATCAACATATTTTCAATGTATTTCAATAAAATAGGAAACAAAAAGTCTTAAATATCCCAGAAAATTACGCATAGCATTTTTCAGTTTTTATCTAACGAGAAATTTTGTAGACTTGCATCAATTTTCTCAAATTCTGTATCAATCTGTGAAATTTTAGCTTTAATACATAACAAGTATTCAAGTCGACAATGAAGTATCATACATTTATTATATAAAATTGTTTAATAAATTTTGGTATGAATTTGTGTTTACTTTTGTTTATGCCTGATTTTAAGGCCTTTAGAAAGTTTTCATTGATTTTTGTAACGTTTTGTTAGGTTTGTTGTTACAGAGACCGTTCAAAGTTTTAAACTTTAAAAGTTACTCTAAACATGGAAAAATAACTTCTGAAACACCCACAATAAAATTTTGTGTGTGTTTCAACATGAAATATATGTATTTTCTGCACGTAACAAACTTCTTGCTAAGGCAATAAAATATCACATTTGTTGTATCATCTCATACTTTTTTTTCAGAAACTATTCAACATAAAGACTCTAGATTTTGAATGTATATTAATAAGACATTTATATTTATACTGAAGTGAATTTTTAAATATATTAATTAGTTTTTGTAAAAAACAAATTTTAGTTCACCGAGTATCATTATGAATTTATAGAAAATTGTCATTTGTATGTTATGTTTTAAAAATATTCAAAACTGTCACTCTTCAGTATACACAGTTATATATAAGGAACAAGAGTTCATGCATACAGTATATTACGCAATTTTAAAAATATAAATTTTAGCAAAAAGTAGTTTTGGACAAAATCCGACCTTGAGGAAAAAAAGAAAGTATTAGTTATTACCCAAAATGTAATTAAAGATTATATAGTCTTGATTCCCCTTCAAATTTCTAGTTTAAAACTGGTTAATATTGTTTTTTTTTTACTGTTTTGATGAAAAAGTAAAGTTTTCCATTTTTCTGTAATTTGACAATTATTAACTGTCCAGTATATGTGTTAGTCCCAATAAGTGCACCATTAATGGCGAGTAGACAAATTTGTGCAATGTTTGATATTCAAGCAACTTAAAATATTTCTATTATTATCATTTTTACAAATAGCTTCTTAGTATATTTTATAAAAAGATTTTTTTTTGAGTATTTAAAATTAGTGTCTTTTTAAAATATGTATCCTCTGTTCTAAATTTCAAATTAAAATTACAATGATTTCATAAAATATAGAAACTTCCCTGCAAAAGTAGTAACAACTAACAGTTAAACTGGCAATTTCATACAAATGTGAAAGTGTAAAAATAATGAAAATTAAATGTCATATAAATAAAATATTGAATGAAAAATTACGAAAACTATAGTATCTCCTTATGCTTTCGTGAAAGTACTGTATCTATACTGAGAGAAGGTACAATGTCTAAATTATATGCGTATACTTTAGTACAAGATGTCTGAAGATGGAACACAAGGTTATATTCTACGCGTGTCTATTGAGAGTGTTGTGGAAAAAATCATTTCGATAAAAACCAAATCTGTTTTTTCGTTAGAAAGACTTAAGATTGAAACAATATTCTCTCCATTTTCTCTATCATTTGTCAACATTTTTTAAGTGTTTTAAAATATGTTGAATTACGTCAGCAGATCTCTCCTCAAGGTATTTTATCCAGCAGATGTCACTCAAAGCTGTTTTGTCACTATGATTTCACTTATCTACTTACAGAAGTACTTTTATGTTTGATGTCGAATGCTTTCAAAATTTCAGCGAGTCAGTGTTGCGTATAAATGAATGACTTAAAACTGGCTTCCAATTTTTTTAGGCACACATTCAACATTTATTGAGCAATTTCAATAATGTTTTTGAGGTACTTAGAGAGATGGACGCACTGGTGTGCATAATGATATATGTAATTTTTCATGTACATAAACCGTTTTTTCCGCAGACAAAACAATATCTGAATTTTAAAAGAAGACCCACTGAATCCAGGGTCGTATACAGGGCAGATGCAAAAATGAACTAATTTATACATTTTTTTAAATATAAAACATATTTTTCGTGATGTGTTATAAATTTATTACATACTATCCCAAGTTTACCAAATTTCAAAATAACTGATACAAGTGACAATTTCGCAAGTTTCGTACATGCTGAATTGACAAGCATGAAATTCGTTTCAAATAATATCCTCAAAACGGTTTCGATAGTACATTAATTACATGTCTCGCAGAAAAATATTGCAATTATTCCCTTGTCGGAACTGTTGCATAAGAAGAAAGGCGTCGTCTCATTGGAAGACTTCTCCACAATCAACGGATCTAATTTCTCAACTTTTCAGAAAGCTGCAAAAACTGCAGGTTTATAAAAATCTCTGGAATTTATCAATAAAGAATTGGACACTGCAGCTTCAGTGTTTAATTGAAGAGTGCCAATACCGAATTTTGTGGAGAAAAGAACAATTAGATAAAACTACATAATGCACACGTAAATTATTTTTTTACAATTTGAGCAATGAATAAGATCAGTTGTATAATCTATACAATAGGGACTAGACGTGGTACATCTGAAGTAGATTGAAAATATATTGATAAAACTAATATTGTTTTTAGACATTATATAAAAAAATTTCGCAAATACTACGTAACATTTAGTAGTGATATAGAAAAACATTTGTACCAAATGTGATGGCCACTTATTTAAATTAAATTCAAAGATATTTTATAGTTTTTGGATCATATGAGATAAATACTGGGTAAAACTATAAACATTAAACTCATCTCTGTTTTTAATGTTATTTAAAGGTCACTTTATCTGCATAATTATATCATTATTAAATATCAAGACTAATAAAGTAATTACAATATGATTACATATTAAAAATATATATGCATGTCCGTAAAATCTCGAATGTACTGTAAAATATGCTTGATATAGAAGGCAAGTATCAAAAATTTATTAAAGAAAATAGGGTAATATACGAATAAGTATATTAAATTTAACAAAACCTGTTCATGTTTAATTGGCCCTTATACGCCCTGATTTTGTTAAGAAAAGGCTTACATAATCTGTTTGGTATTAAATATAGAGCTGTGCTTCTTAAACATTCTATAATTGAGGCCGAAATTCCAACCATGGTTCTCATCGAACCTCCACCCCTCCATACAATAACAATGTATTGAATTCCAAAGTAATGCCCTTTGAAATATAACTACAATACGACATTAATTAAAACTAAAAATTATCCAGATAATAGTTCAATTTTGTACGTAAATATTATGGCATGTCCACACAAAGAGTCATTTGCAATTATTAAACATGTTCTTAACATTGCACTGTGTTAAATTAATTATGAAATACATTATGCCGTACTGATAAAATTATAAGTATATTACGTAAGTGTAAGTGTTTATTTTATTTTCTGTTACGTCAGAATGTACTTTGTTTTTGCTTCAGTTCAGTAGATTAACCACTTTTTAAAAATTATCCTATATTTTCGATTTTTCAACATATTCACGCCCCAATGTAGGGTTATCAGGTCCCCGTAGAACGGCAACCTCCACAATTTAAAAAAACGCTGATATAGAGTATATATGATTCGCCTATTGAAATGTGTACTGATGAAACAATGTTTGGAATTAATACAGTCATAGCTTAACTTAATTTAATATTACATACAAATTGTGTAAATGATATTTTTTTTGCGTTTATAACGAAAAAAACTTATCAATAGTTGTTTAATCAACATACTCCTATAACATAAAAGAAATTAAGCACCGTTCTACCCACTAAAACACAGAAATGTTCCATGGTACAATCTAGGGATGTGTATGTTGTGGTAGCCTCTATCCCCATCAATGAAGAAGAGTCCCGTTTTTAACTGAATAGAATCCAAGAGGCATTGCGAAGGCTTCAGGGGTGTTGTAGATACATTTTTGCGTTTTTCAACGATTATACTTACATACTAGAACTTTAGCAGACAAGTTATTTTATGGAATATATATCCGTACAAAATTTGATTCTCAGAAATGGACCCTCAAGTGTGGCGCTACGAGGGCATAAAGGGACATTACAGATTAAAAATATGTCAATCATTAAAAAATGTTTACATTTTTCGAAAAATTATTTTCTCACTTGCTTGCTTTCTTTACATTTTAATTATTATATCAATAATAATATTTTCAATTTAAAAATTTTATCTCGTGAAGAGAATGGGTAGTTCAAACCAGTATGATAAAAATTTTACCGTTGAAACTTATCTATTCTTTGAAGCAGTATAAAACACACTTTTCAGCTTCAAAATATCATTTTCTCTGACCTTGAAAATAAAGAATGACTGATACTGAAAACACATATGTTGCCTATCATCCATTGATCGTTAGATATGAAATATTTAAAAGTAAAACTATTTGAATTCTTGGAAGTAATAATCATGATATGCATAACTACTAGGGATAATTCAAATTTCTGTGTAAGCAGCTGTTTTATAACCAATATTTATATAAATCGTCTCTACTATACTTTGATTTCATAAAATACGAAGTGCTATCAAAAAATAAAATAACAAGCCCACAACGAGAAAACGTATATTCAAGATATATATACATATAAAATGTAGGAGGGAGAGAGAGAGAAAGAAGGCAAAAATACGTATGACTTATCTACATATCACAATACTTTTCTAGAATGTGTTCCCTTCAACCATCGAAAGCATCCTCTTAGAAATCTTAATGTTGTATTACATCAAGGCAGCTTGGTTAACATAGCAAAGTTTTTTTGAAATAAAGACCTTCAAGGGTTTCCTTTAAAGGTTAGAAGATATGAAAATTAGTAGGTGTGATTCTCTGGGACTGTAGAGAGGAACTAATCATGTCGCAATTTTATTCAGCCTTTTTTAGTTTACGTGAATAAAAACCACAACTATTTTCCTGCCATAAACTTTTCAACAAACAATGCGTGTCGGTCCATCCAATGAATTTCATCTAGAAAAGTTTTCTTTAAAGGATAAACGATATCTCAATTTTTTTATTTCAATCATGGACCATGTTTCGGTCAACGCAGACATTTTCTCATGGACTTTGCCGTGTTACTGGGTAGCCAGTTCCATCTTCCAGAATTAAATTAATGCTTTGTCCGTCTTTGTTATCTTAAGATGAATTTTTGTTTATGCGGATAATTTGCGCTATTGTGAGAACTCTTGTTACCTTACTTTTTGAAATCAATTTTTATATTAAAATATCTGTAGATGTATTTGCATATGCATAAAATGATACGTACCCTTTAATATCTTTCCTATTTTAAAATTCAAGATTTTGTTATTTGATACCTCTGAAGGACGAGTAGAATATCTGATTTCACATTTGATCAAAGTATCCTCTTTTGATAGGAACGACTGTTATATGCATACGACAAAACAAAATTTCTTTAACAAAAGAGAGACTTATTTCCTGATATTTACCAATTTTATGTATATTATTATGAATAATATTATGAATAATATTATCCATATATATTTTAAATAGATAATATATATACACTGCTGGCCAACGTAAATGCAACACCAATAAAGACAAGAGATAGCCAACAAAATTTATTTTGTAGATAACATGTTGACCAAGTATCAAATGATTAAATTTATAGACTTCTGTGAAGTGTGGTTACTGCCGGAATCATTAAAAAGAGTAGCCGCCATTATTTGAGATCACCGCTGACACACGCCTCGGCATTGATTCAGAGAGACTTTGGATGTGTTCTTCGGGTACAGCAGACCAAGCAGCTTCCACACGTAGCCAAATTTGATCTGGTGTGGCAGCTGGGGGTTTAATCTGGGTCAATCATTGAGGAAACCATAGACCACATATTTTCTATCGGCGAAAGATCCGGAGAGCGACTGGCCAGGGAAGTCAATTCAGTCTGGTGATTGACGAAGAACCTTTGGACAATGCGTGCCACGTGTGGTCGCGCATTATCCTTTTGAAATATGGCTGTGGCCAAGCCCTGAAGGTAAGGAAGGGCAACTGCTCCAACACCTCGGTGATGTAGCACTGGCTGTTCAAAGTACCGTCAATGCGTACTAGAGGAGTGCGAGAGTGATATCCAATACCCGCCCCATACCATAATACCCGGTGCAGGACCAGTGTGGTCGTGCATAACGCAGCTGGTCAGCATCCCTCTCCACGGTGTCTCCAGACTCGCATCCGAAAATCGTGGTGTTGCAGACAGATGCGTGACTCGTCAGTAAAGACAACTTCATTCAATTCTGCCGCCCACACCCTTCTTTCATCACACCCTTGGCGGCGGAGTCGTCCGTGGATCTGCGTCAAATGTGGACCAAGCAATTGACGTCTTGCGGGCAGATCACTCTGCTGTAATTGGCGACGAATGTTACGCGCAGACACTGAACGATGCGTTACAGACTCAATGTGCTGTGTTATGGTTTGTGATATGACTGAGCGATCCATCACTGCCATGCGCACAATTTGCTTGTTCTCACGTGAAGTGGTGCACTGAGGTGGATGCGATCTACCACCTCTGTCAGTCGTACACTCATGCATCCAATGGTCACTTATCCGCATTACAGTTGTTTGGTTTCGTCTAACAAGACTACCGATTTCCCTAAAAGATAATCCACAATCTCAGTAGGCCACTGTCCTTCCATCTGTCAAACTCGGATAGTTGATCAATAGCTGATAGCTGTTTTGTTCAAGACATAACTAATCGCTTTTTGAAAATTCCTCAAGAAAACACAATTTCGAACTTGAAATCGTTGAAATCTCCAAGCTTAAAGAGAGCTTTGATGTGGCGCTAAGCGTGCGTGATGTGTGTCTGCGGTGAAATTCTAATCATTTGCATATCTCACCTCCGCTAATACATGTTGTAAATCCCATGTTATTTGCGTGCTTCCTTCAGGGTGTTGCATTCACGGTGGCGAGCAGTATATGTATATATAAAATCAGAGTATTGTGTAGAAGTGATGTTGAGATCAAATCAATGTTATAAAGAAGTAAATTCAATTCCCACTTCTGATTCATTGAGATCCATTTATTAGTATTCTTTTTCTTGGAGATCAGAAGAAAAGTAGTTTTGATTATATTCATCATGTATTAAAATCAGTTTGAGTTAGGCCGAATGGAATATCTGATTTTCAAATTTGATCAAAGTACCTTTTTTGAAAGGAACGATTGGTATGCTGCATTCGACAAAACACAATTTCTTGAACAAAAGAGAGACTTATTTTCTTATATTTACCCATTTTATGTAAATTTATATATAATATTAGGTATGATATTATTCATATATAATGTTAAATAGATAGAATAGATGTATACAAAATAGAGTGTGGTGTAGAAGTGTTGTTGAGATCAAATCAAATTTATAAGAAGGGATTCAAATTACACTTCTGCTTCATTTAGATTTATTTATTAGCAGTCTTTTTCTTGCAGATCGGAAGAAATGTAGTTTTGATTATATTCCTAATTTATTAAAATCAGTTTGAGTTAAATAACCCATAATCAATGCTAGTCTGATGTACGGAATTAGATTTAAATGAAACTAATGAAACATTTTTTCATATGTCTAAGTTACCACTATTAATATGAAGGATTTTGGATATACACATTAATAGACACAAACATGTGGGTACCGATAGTATAACATGGGGCTTACTGACTGGAATCAGTTCTAGTATAATCTATAATGTTATGCTTTTATAAATATGAAAACAATTTTAAAGTAGGAAAACAATTTTAAAGTATATATATAATAATATATTTCCATGTGTGCATCACACACGTTCCACGATCTCTCCCGCAGGCTGGGCTGCACACCCCAGCAACAAGAAAAGCTTCTTAGGATTCCAAAAAGAATTCGCAGAACCTCGATTTTTTCTGTAGCTGCTCATTTTAGGTCATTGAATATTCAGGATTGATGCAATCACTCTTGCTCAGATGATTGGAACGTAATGACCTTTAAAAATTTATCTCCGGTGCTGAGAGCTCCCCGCGAGCAATTGAGTTATATTTTCGTACTCGAAGCATCTAAAAAATAGAGTAAGTTTTACTCATTCGTTTATATATTTTTTCAATAAATTTTTCATTTTAAATTTCAATAATTCTAGTATAAAAATAATGTAAAATTAAAAATAATTGTAAAATATAATTTTTTTGTTAAAATTGTTTGAAACATTTTTCAGAAATTACATCAAACATTCCATGGGAGAGTTAGCAACAGCAACTGTGTCATCTATTAGATACTGTATCGACAGTTTTTGAGGATGAACTAAGTGAATTCAAAGACTGTGTAATTTCATAAGAAGAGCACCGTATTGAACAATCTTTTCATCCTATGGATACGGCGCAAGAATTGGAAGAAACTTGTGAGCAAAAAACAACAAATAATTTGATGGAAATAAATAATGGTAAAAAAAACTCAAAAGAAGCTTTATTGACACAGAAGATAGAAAAAAGATCATTAATTCACAAAAAAAAAAGGATCTGCATTGTTTTCTAGGGAAAAGATGTAAAAACCTATTCATTTTGCCTTCAATGTAAGAAAAATATGCGCTTAAACCATATGAATACAGTCTGCTCTGAATGTTTGGAAAACGATTCAAATGTTTTTTTTTCCTTTCTACTTTCTATATTCCTTAAGATTAATTACAAAATCATTGTATTACAGGTATATACTTTTTAATTTTGGTTTATGAAAAAAAAATACAAAATTATGTATTTTAAATCGAAAAGTTTTTTAGGTTTAGTTTAAATTAATGTTAGTCTTATTTGCATGCAATAAATTTAATAATTTCATTTGTATAATACTAAAAACACATTGTACTTTATAAATATATATCATAATTGGCTTGATTTTTTTCCATACTTAAATACACGTGTTAAAAGTAGGGTGTTCTCTACACCCCGCGAGTAAAGACGGTAGCACAAACGGTAGCGAGTAAAGGCGCTAGTGACCGCGGGTTAACATAGTATTTGATGTATTTTATTTACATCTATATGCCACTTCTTAGTGCCCACAAAGGCGAACCATCTACATAGGACAATAAATATAATTATGTCAAGGATTACAATTCTCACTTTATTTATATGTGGGACTGTTCAGAGAGTGTGTCAGCTCAGATACCGTCTGTCATTCTACACTCAGTTTTAGCAAGAGGCCTTACACATATCACATGTTAAATTAGGTCATGCTTGATTGCGATGGTCTAATGATTTCGCGATACCTATATAATCAGTATATGCTCCAGTTGTATTTTTTCAGAAGAAAAAAAATATAAGCCACCTGATACTCCTTAACTTACAAGTTTTCAGTCAATTACCAAAATATAAAAGCATAAAAATTTTCTGGAGAAAATTATCTAGCAGTTATTATTTGAGTGGTCAAGAGATGACATTGTGCGCTGCATAAAGGAACTATTTTTTTCTTCTTTTGAGTAAAAAAAAAAAAGAAATTTGCGGAAGATTTGAAACACAGAGGTGATACAAAATATTTGAAGAAAGTGGAGTCTTCGCGATGAGTATTTGTTGATAGTGTTGTTTGTTTTATTAAAAAATAAAAAAAATAGTTATTCGGTAAAACAACAGATTTTACCGAAACAAAGGAACTGTGTGCGACGAGAAGAACGAAAAAGATTGTTGTAATATTCTCGATATGCTTTATAATTAATCAAAGATTTACAAAAGCGTACTCCATAATATTACAATACGTAAGATACAGGTGTGTCCTCAAGGTATTTCAGGTGAATTTGAATCTAACAGATGTCACATAAACTGTGTCTGTAACTAAGAATGACATTTATGCCTTTATCTACACAACGTTTGTTACGTCGTTTAAGGCGATATGGTTCAATCTTCATATTTTTTTTATTTTTAATATTTGATATTTTTTTAATTGTATTTTATAAAGGTTAATATTTTATGATAATACCACACACAAGATTTTAAAATTGTTGCAAAACGTTTGTAAAATTTAAATTTTTGAACTTTTTTTAACATTTTTTAAATTCTAAAGCTTTTTTAAAAATGTTTCTTTTCTTTAAATTTTTTTCCAAGTACCTTATAATATACTACATAAAACTGTGCATGGGTTTTTTCTGCTACTGCTCTTTGTATTTTTACAAATTTTTTTCATATTTAAACTTCAAAAAATTCTCAAAAAACATTAATTCTGAGTTTGAAATTTTTTAGAAAAAGTCCTGAACATGTTAGGGCTAATTCCGTGCACATTTTTACAAAACATACATTTCAAAACACGTATAAAAATTTCAAACTCAAGCTTTAATTATTAAAAAAGCCTTAGGGTCTTGAATAATAGTATATGTACAGAAACTCAACACGTAGAAAAATGAGTTTGAAGTTTTCATTCCAGAAGAACATGATATAATATTCATCGAATAGTCTGAAACTTTTATGAAATGTTAATTAGGTTATTTAAAACTGCTTACCGTAAAAAATTGCACAAATGTAGAACAACTAAACAGTATACTGTTATAATGAATATATAGAAGAAAACGAATGAAAGATCAATATTTCATAAAATTTTATCATAAAAATTATATAGATAAATAAACACGTACACTTCAAAGCTAATTTAACGCTCAGAGCTAATGCAAAACATGTGCAAAAAATGTTTATGCCATTAATTTTTACTTACATGATTTTAAAAGCTTTCGCGTGTTTAATATGTGCACAAAAAAAGCAAAATCAAATAACAATTTATAGGTAAGATATATCAAAATCTAAGAACTACATCTGTACATTTGTTTAAATAAATATTTTAAAATATTTTAATAATAAAAGTGTTGAATTTCTCATACATGGGGTACATATAAATCACCAAATACAAATATATAAAAATGGGAGAGTTTTTCTACTCTTGCGAATTAGATTTTTAATTATCTGAATTATCAAAATGAGATTTAGTATTTGTGCTTTTGGAAAATCCGTTTTGAAGTTTTAATTTCATTCATAATAATTTCATAAAAAGCACGCGCAACTTTTAAATTTTAGCCAAATCCATTTGCTTTTCAAAACACAATTGACAAACTAGAATTTTTGCAGGGATTGCACAGTTCTTTCTTGAAATGATTTGTCACTGCATATATAATGCCAGTCTCAATTACGTGTGGTAGAAAAATAACTAATTATTTTTTAAGCTATTTTCTAGCAGATCATCTGATATGTGGTCATTGTAGTGGCTGTCTAGCGTCAAATGTTGCTCCATAACTTGATAAAAAAATGCAGGCAAGGCCTTGCAACTTTTCAGGCTTATTTATAAAGATTAGAGGTATCAAATAAGCCAATAAAATTTTTGACAGTTTAAAGATTTTTAGGGTAAAAATCGCTTAATAGCTTAATTTTTCAAAGAGGGATTGAAAACATATTATAGTCCGTAATACAAACAAAGTGATTGTGTCTACATAAAAGACTTCTTATTGGATTCTCAGTCTAGTTCTAAAAATAATCAATATTTACTGAATAATTTCTGTAAATTTTCGAAACTTACATTGTATTAAAACTTCTTGAAAACAGTAGCATTTTGAAGTGATGCAGAAAACGAATTGCTCCAGGCGATGATTGCTTATCTAACGTAAATTCAAAGTTTAATTCAAAGATTGTTTTCGTGTTTTCTTATGAGACAGATACATATTAAAACTATAAAATACCGGCTAAATTGTTTTCCCGGTCTTGTTTGAAAGTGATCTTATATGATTAACTATACGTTAATTTAAATACATACAGTTAAAAATAAATTGCATGATGTATTCATATATGAAAAAGATAAAAACAATTTCGATATGCTTGTTTTAAAAATTGCCGATGTATTGCAAAATTCCTTGTTATAGCAGCCCATTACATTGCAGCTCTGTGATCGCGTTTGCTTTCTACAACACACGATCAAATGTGGTACAAATTGTTCTCTTTTTTCCCAACAGATTGAATTGATGCCTTGGTCTACCACTTTTCTTATGAATTGAAAAAATCTGATCAATGGAAAAATTTACCCATAATACTTTAACCATTGCTACTCTAAATGAATTGTTGCAGCATATTCCGGCATAATGGGCTGATTTTCTCCCTCAAGTCATCAAAATATTTTACTCACTTTGTTGACTGGCAGTCGAGTTGTATGAAATGACTACTTATATCAACCCGTTTCATAAAAAGATCCATTTCTAAAATCGCTGTTCTACCTATGGAAAAAAATGATTAAATTGTGTAAATATGTATTTTAATTTATTCATTTATTCTTTTGATCACATGTTTTATAGGTATATATTGTACAACATTGTGTATATAGATTTTGTTGTATATTCCAATTGTGTGTGTGCTTCAAGTTTCTGAATATTATTGTGAAAAGTTGGCAGCTATTTTCTAATACTATTGTGATTTTTCTTGTATAATATTTGTAAACAAGTTGTATGTCACTTTATTACAGGTGTTTGTGTATTTTGATAGCATTTTTTGTATTTTCTTGTAATTGTATTTATAATAATTGTAGTTGTAATTAGGATTTTAAGAAAACTCTTTAAAAAATTAGTGTAATTTATTTTCTGAAACTGTTGCTTCATCGCCGGGGGGATGTTACGTCCGTAAAGTATGGTTTGGTTCCTTGTAAGGCCGTCAGATGGCGCACTCTTCTCTCTTGCAAAGAGCCAAGTCTTTGTTAGAATTTTTAGTGTTTCTCTTAGATGCAATAGCACGAGTGCATATGGTTGTACTATAGAATGCTTCTTATTAGAATATAGTTTGGATAATAAATAGTTTAGTTACGGTCAATCGATGTCAATTTATTTAGTAACTTTAAGACATTTTTCAAGAACCATTTATTGGTAATCCACTGTTTGGAGATCTAAACAACTGGTTTTGAATATAATCCTCATTATTAAAGTCGGATTGAGTTAAATGAATTAATATCAATGCTAGTCTTCCGTAATAAAATTTAAATAAAACTAACGAAGTTTTTTTTATATGGCTTAAGTAACCACTATTAATGGGAAGGATTTTTGTTATACAAATTAATAGACACAAATATGCGGGCAATGGTAGTATGACATGGAGGGTATTGACTGGAATCAGTAGTATCAAGTTCTTTCATGCCATGCTTTTTATCAGTATGAAAATAATTTTAAAATAACTATATTTAAATGCATTAACATAGAATTAGATCTACTTTATTAAATCTTCTGCCAATTCTTAGTGTCACTAATGGCGCACCATCTACATAGGACTAGAAATATAATTATGTGAGATTACAATTCTAGCGTAATTTATATGCGGGACTGTTCAGAGACTGTGTCAGCTCACAGATACCGGCTGTCATTGGGCACTCGGTTTTAGCTAGAGGCCATACACATATCGTAGCGAACTACAGGTCAAGCTTGAATGTGAGAGAGAAAAAAAGCCTTATGATGGCGCGATACCCATTCAAACTGTATATGCTTTCATTGTACTATTTAGAAATGAAAATTGTAAACCACATGATACTTCGTAACATACAAGTTTTCAGTCAATTACCAAACACATAGAAGCACAAAACATATACGGGAGAGAATTATGTTGTAGATATTATTTGAGTGGTCAACACATGATATTGTATGCTGCATAAAGGAACTGTTTTTTTGTTTTTCCTTTTGAGAAAAAAAAGGAATTTGAGAAAGATTTCAAATACAGAGGTGATACAAAATATTTGAAGAAAGTGGTGAGATCCTGCGCCATGAGTATATGCTGGAAGTGTTGTTTGTTATTAAAAAACTAATACATAAATATTTCGGTAAAAACAAGAGATTTTACCGAAACGATGGAGATTGACGAGAAGAACGACAAAGATTGTTGTAATACTCTCGATATTTTAATTTTGAAGCAAAGATGAACTCCTTATAAAAGAAATAAATACTTGCTTAATGAAAAGTATTAATAAATTTAATGTAAAAATTTATTAAAAAAAAATGCCAAATGTTTGTAACTATATATATATTTAGGTTTATAGACTTTATACGGCGTTTTTATTATGTGACTATTGGTTGACCTTGAATTATGTTGTACATAGTTAAGCGCTGCGCGTTCAGCTCCCTCTATCTCAAAAACGGTTTGATGTTTAAAAAAGTTTTTGAATTAAATTATAGAAAACTTTATTCTCTACAATATTTACAAAAAAAAAAAAATAGCATTAAAGCTATAGGAAACGAGATATTTGCAAAAACCCGATTTTCTTGACCTTCGACCTTGAATATCTTAAGACGCGGACACGAGATTTTATGAGACTTTTGAGACCACATTTAGAGTGACAAAATAAAGGTCTATGCAAGTTTTCAACTTATTATCTCTCATTTCGCAGTGAAACCCTAATGTGACTGGACTAAACATTAATATTACATTCTGGCTTCATTATCCTGTAGAGAATCACTTATTTTACATACAATTCATTTTTATCCGAGTTGGCACATTTCTTTCTTTTATAAAATGTGTTTCACCTTTTTTCTCCTATACCATAATGCTAAATGAGTTATCCGTTTACAAGTTAAAAGGAAAAAAAACTAATTATATATGAAATCTTTTGAATTTTTAAAAACACTATATTATAAACAAATGTATGAGTTTCAATGATGTCACAAATTTTTACAACGAGGCATTTTTTTCTATCCGAAAATGTGCTCCGCGTTAAGTTCACGCTTTTGTGCATATGGCGAAAACAGCCTAATGAAAATCTCCCTCTCTCTCTCTGTACATATATATATACATTTACAATGTTTAAATTTTATATGATGAAATCTCTATTTTCTTTCTTAATTTTCAGGATATATGTTGTTTGGATGTTATTTCTTATTAATGCATTAAAATTTGTTAGAATAATTGTTTTAAAATTTTTATGTATTTTTTAAAATTTAATTGTGCTAGAAGTCAAGAAATACTTAATTTTAAAATTTAATTGCTTGAATACATGAACATTTTTTGAGAACCGACTGGTTCATCCGCGTGCAGGATGTTGTAAATTAGGGACTGGGTGGTCTGAGTAGGTGGAGCTTAGTTGACACCCCGCTCAGAACCCACGTGGTCTATCTCGATAGAAACCATATGTAACGGATTCTGCCTCAGTTAAATCTTGAACTTGGCTTCAGCATAACTAGATGTGCTGTTGTTTACTCCTAATTCTTGGCTTCGGCGTACTAGATTATCGTTGTTTACTAGCATTTTTATCTTGAATACAAGAATTATCTTTAGTTTCAGTCCAATTAATGTAATAGGTTAATTTGTTAAAGATTGTTAAGTTTTTTGTTGAAAGTTATTGTTACCAATAACTCCAGGAAAAGCCAAATTCCTAGGACTCTAGTATTATTTCTACGACTCCAGAATATGATTCTGATTATTATTTGATAAACACCACACACATGCAGCCGGTATTCACCACATATGTCTTTAAATTTAATTACTGGTGAAATCTGTTAATTTTTTTCTTTGACAATTTACGAAAATTGTATCACTCTAGGTGAGTAAGGCACCTGGTAAAACCAGTTCAAGACCTTTGATCACTGTACAATGAAATAAAAAGAAAATAGTTTGAAAAATATCCTGAAATATATTTTTTTTAAAAAGGAGGACAAAATCAGAACACAAGAGAAAGTGATTGGAGTTCGGAAAATTCATTTGCTCTTTGGATGTTTTTTTACAAGGAAAAATAGTAAAAGTTCTTGGTTCCAGAAAAGATTCTCCAAGTAAAGAATTTCGCAAAATAAGGTTTCTTTATACGGAGGTCCGACTTTAATTAAAAACAATTTTTAGTCAACATGGGCATGATGGAACAATAGCAAAATTGTTCTCAACATAATTCTTCCATTTACAATAAAATTCGATGCCCGTTCCTTACTAAAACAGGCATTTAAGATATCCTTTGGATTTATCGAAGTAACCCGTGATACAATGATTTGAGTATAGTTAAATAATTGTTTTAAAAGTTCTCCTAGTGGTAATATTAAATAGTTCAACACATGTTTATTTGTTTCACGGAGAATTGACAAATTTATAAAATAATGGTTTGCTTTACACATTAACTGATATTTATGAATGAGCTTTATATGTTTAGGCCCATGCTTTGATCAAATATAAATTATAATAACTGTCTAAAACAGTTAATTCAATTTAGCACAGAATTACTGAAAGAAATAAAATAGGCGTATATATTTAATTGAATTACATCGAAAGAGCAATGGTAGAATTGAAGTACATAAAATATTTGACTCTATTTAAAAAAAGTTTTCCGTTGCATGCAGCAATAAATTTAAATACTTTTCCGTTAGCCGAATCGAAAAACCGGTATCCTTTTAAGATTATTGAGCTGCTGTCCTCTCCAGGAAACAGTCCTGACCTTAGTCCTACCGAAAACTTGTGGTATCGTTTGAGAAATGTTGCCGAATGAGGTACCCATAAAACAAAAGGAACTGATTGTGGATGTAATTGTTTCCTGGCATCATGTAATAAAGAAAAAAGATCTGAAAACTACTTTTAGCGCAATGAAACATCGATATGAAGCTATAATTAAAAAAATGGCTACCCAACTAGGCAATGATAACTCACCGCTATCATCACTATCTATTGCAAATCGATTTTATTGCAGTATAACATTTTTGCTTTACAAACTTTTTAATTGTGTCTTTTTGTATTGAATTTAGTATTAAATTCTCTTTAAAATGATGTAAATACTTTGCATTTTGTGAAACGTAAAATTTTCTATAAGCATGCAAATATAATAAACATAACAATTTTAAAAATTGTCCACAATTTTACAATATATATATATATATAGCTGATCCGACCCGACGTTGCACGGGCCTTTACCGAGGGTATAACTTAATCCCCATGTTAATTTCCTCCTTTATTTCTGACTCCAGCACTTCTGTGTGGGTGTGACACGTACGATGTGAGTGCATGGCCCGTGAGTGCGTATCATGGCTTTCTCGTTTAACATTTTCCCTTCTCTTGACAAAATCAGCACTTCCAATATTATTTTTCGAAATTTCTTTGACTTCTTTGTTTCTTTCCTCTCCGCTTACCCCGGGGATGCACGGGCTTCTACCGAGTGAATAACTTTATCCCTATTGGAATTTCCTGTTTCCCTTAGGACGATAGCTTTTATGTGTGTGTGTGTGTATGCGCGCGATGTGAGTGATTTCTTTAACTACGTCATAAAAATTCGCGTTTTCGAAATTTGTTCTTAAGTTGGTGTGGTAATTAGGAGAGATGTGTGAAAGGCTCAGGTGTCGTCCTCATCACTTTACCGTGGCTGAATATTTCGAAGTCCGTCGCCAAAAAGTCTCGAGAAGGTGAACCATGCAAATTTATAAATCACTCACTCACTTTTCAATTCTTTCGTTGCAGTTTTTTAGTCCTCGGAAACGAAAGTATAGCTTTTTTAAAAATAGTTGTATGTTGAAAAAAGACAAAAAAGTAGAAATTTTTTAAATTTCAAAATTTCACTACTATTTTCAATCTTGAAGTAAAATTGTGAAGATTTTTTGAAATGTTCGACACATCGGATTTAAGTTTCATGAAATTATCTTTTTTAAAGAAGAAATCATTAAACGATTGATTTAAGTATTTTGAGTCTTTTATTAAAATTTGTTCAAAAAAGTTTTTGGCTTTTTATTTTTTAAATCACTGATTTGATACAGATAAATATTTTAAATGAATTTTACAAATGTATTCAATACATTCTATCCTCTTAATCTGACATCAATAATGATTTAATTTTGAAAATTATATAAAGAGAAAATGATGAAAATTGAAGCAAAAATAACTTTTTCACTCGCATTTTTTTTTACTCGCCAAATTCGTGATTTTCGCATGTTTAAGTAAGGACTTTTTGGTGTAACCCTTGAGTTAGATGTGAAGTTTCAGGTGAAACAGTTGAAAGCTATTTGACGCGAAAGCATTTTTCGACGCCAAGGCTTGGCAAACTGTAAAATCGCGTATTTTTATTAAAGTTTTTTATTTTTTAGGGCTTAATTTTTAAGTTAATGCTCTCAAACTTCACACATTAATAACGAAAACGAAGGACTTTTAAATAAAACATGTACAAAAAATACTGTTTAGATTATTTCTTGCAATAACGTTATTTTACGAAAATCACAAAAAAAATTTTTAATCCGCAATTTTTAAGCAATTTTTGCAATCTTCGCACAGAAGTTTGATAACATTATTCTACAAACGCATCAAAAGTTTCGTATGATAATCTTAATAAATAATGAAGTTATTCAATGTTAAGTTAAGTATTTTGACAACTTTTCGAAAAATCTTTAAAAAAAGGTTTTGGGCATTTTATTTTTTTAAAAGAAAAAGGCTTGAAGTTATTTAGTGTAAATTATCATTTTCATAACACGAAAATGAATTCATACGCAATGATTTAGAAATAATTTTCATAAAAACGCATCAATTTTAACAATATTTTTAAAAAAATCATAAAAAATAAACAAATATTATTATTTTGCAAAACAAATTACACTGTATCGTGGCGAAAGAAATGATCTTTCTGATTCTGTAATTATTTTTTGTGTGATTTAAAAAACAAATATCGGATGGCTGTTTCAATAATGCCGAGAATACCGAAAAATCTCACCCTCTGTTCATTCACGACGCTAGGCGTTTAAAATAACGCTCAGGGTTAAGACAATTAAGTGTTTTAAGGTTTTTAATTAATATCTTTTTAACTAATTACAGTAACGGAATGAAAAATAGTTTACGTCCTATTCTCAGACCTACTGAATATACGCACAAAATTTCATAAGAATCGGCCACACCGTTTCGGAGGAGTTTGGTTACAAACACTGTGACACGAGAATTTTATATATTAGATATATATTATTTCAGTAGAACTATCATGTTAATGCTACTTACACATCAGGTGTGGATTACATTTGAAGGCAAAACATTTTTTAGTTGGGGGAAATTGAGTTTCAACCCCTTTCAAAAGTACTAAAACTGTAACTTTCTATTCTGGCCACTTACATCGATTACTTTTTTCATAACCCTGTAATCTGCAGTATTCAGTCTATCCTGAATATTTCAGTCTGCTCTTCTTTAGAAATTTTTTTGTACACGGTTTTTTTTAATCACCTAAACAAAAAATATATCGTTAATAAAATCAAGTCCAGTTTGGAATGACGCAATTTTGAAAAGGAGACCATTTTATGTGCTATAAAAACGGAAGCAGAGCAGCGGCCACTGAAAACTTGACAAGGATGAAACATATATATGTCGATGGCGTAAACAAAATAATATATTTTTTGCTAGAAAATGTTCAATCGTCTTTAATAATTCTTTTACATTCTTCAATAATACCTTCTTTTAAAAATCATGCTGCATAACAGTACATTGGATGGTTCCGAGGATGGAACTGTGGACGAAAATGGCGACACATGCTCCAATTCCGAAGTAAGCTGTAAAAGTGGGATTGACGAACCATTTTCGGAACATTGTATTGACGGTTGGAGTAATTACAGGTTCATGTTTGCATTTGAAAGTTTTAAAAATGGTTGAATAAATGCATTATTAACATCTAATTCATTTAATAAAAAACTTTTTATGTATGTTCTTATAAATAATTTGTAAATCCCCCCCCCCCTCAAAATCATGTAGTGAATTGGTGATGTTGCTTAGAATCAATGAACACATTTTTTCACAAAAATGGGTTGAGAGTTCATTGTGCAGCTTAAAATCGATGGTAGCTTAGATTCGAGTTCGAGTAAATATGGTACTCACACACAAACAAACACTCATATATATAGATATATATATATATATAAATTATATGCTTAAAAATTTAGATTGATGTATATACTACCGAGAGTTTTTATATCTATTAGTAATACTTATTGCTAAAGATTAATGGTAATGCAAATTCGTATGGTATATATAAACACTTTCATAAATATTTATCATTTTATGAATGTATTTTGCTGTTTGAAAAATGTATTTCAATACTTTCAAAAATCGCTTTTATATTTTTTGTAAAAAAATAATGGAAAACTTTTGGAGCATAATCTCATGGGATACGTAATCCAAAGAAAGTGCTTTATTGGTGAAAATTTAAACTTTTTTAAGTACAAGGGGTGATCAAATGGAAAGGTACGAAACGACACGGTGGGTACAAATATATAGACTTTATTCAAAATATACACCATAGGCCTGAGCACAACGATCCCACTGATGAACAAGTCGCAGGATTCCTTGTTCCCAGAATTCCTGTGGCTGTGACGAGACCCAGTCCTTCACAGTGTCCTTGAGTACGTCTTCCGAGTTGTAGCGCTTTCCTTTCAGGTGTTTCTTCAGTGGACCCAAAACATGGAAATCGCAGGGTGACATGTCCGGACTGTAGGACGGATGGTCCAACGTCTTCCACTGGAACTTGTCCAGTTCCATTTGTGTGACTCTGGAGACGTGTGGACGCGCGTTATCATGGAGCAGAACCACACCCTCCTTGAGCAGCCCCGGCCTTTTATTCTTGATGGACCTGCGTAGGCGTCGGAGTGTCTCACAGTACACATCGGAGTTAATGCTTTTTCTGTGCTCGAGTAATTCTGTGCTCGCATCATTTGGACGCCGCTTTTTATAAGAGCCTTTGCTCTCTCCTGCGCATGCGGGCACCCGCGCATGATCCGATCCCAGTCAGAGTCTCCAATGGCATCCCGAGATGTCTCGCTACATTCTCCCTTGGCGGAATATGCAAATATTTAACTGTTTCATTTTTATGTCGCTTCGTACCTTTTCATTTGATCACCCCTTGTATATGTGTTTCTACTCGGTGGTTTATATGAAATATGTGCACCTTGTAAGCTGAAGTTTGTGAGTTTGATCAAGTCTGGATTCGATCGATTTACAAAGATTGAAAATCATGGGATCACAACTGATATGAGTATTTCGCATGTGAATGATACCCTGAGTATGTATTTTGCTCTTATCCTTGCGGCAAAATTAAATCATGGTAATGGTTAGTATCCAACGAGAACTTTTATTGAATAAATTCAAGCTTTAAGGGGACGTGGTACGATTTGAGCAAAAATTTTTAATTTAAGGATTTTCAAAAAATATTTTGATTGCTTCCTATGTGTGTATACTATGTAAAATAGATTTTGTGCTCACAATTTCATAAAAAGCTAGCTATTTAATTTTTCAAGGAAAAAACTTCAAATTTGTGAAGCGATTTTAAAATACTACTCCTCCTACAAAAATTTACGTACACGCATGAAATATGATTTACAAGTACCTCACACTATGCATAGAAAAATTTGGTATGAGTTTTGCGATAACATGATTGGTATTTGTCCAATACTTCATTTTATGAATGCTTATTGAAAATTCCTTAAAAAATGCACAAATTCTGAGTTCAAATATTTTTAAAAAAATAAGTGTTGCTTTGATTCAAAAATGCATACCAACTTTTGTTAGCAACTTTAGCAATAGGTAAAAAAAAAATTCAAAGCATTTAGGACTATAGAAAAAAAGCCTTAGCATTTTAAATTAAGACAAACTAGTTATTTTATCTTTCCGAGATAACTAAGTTTAAAGTTTTGATTTGCCTTAGTGATGTGAATAAAAACGAACGCAAAAGCTGTCATAATTCAGTGTTATTTTTGTTTAGAGCTTTCACATTTTGTCAGGTTATAGATAAGTATATAAAAAATAATTTAAGCTCAAAAAATAAAATTTGATTTTTGATCGATTTTTGTCAATTGAATCGTACTGTGTCCCCTTAAAATTTTGGTACTGGAGCCTCCACTAGAGGGTGCCACCCATTCAGTGTCTCTCACATTTAATGACTTGTGGTGCCTGTAAAGTTTACACTACCAAAATGCAGCCCATTTGAAGGGAAAAAAGTCTTTTTCATTTGGGTTTGTAAGCCATCATTTAAAGCCAAAAACACAAAAACCTTGTGTAAGTTAAGGTACCGAAGTTTTCATTTTAATGAAATTTCCTCACATATTACAAGATATGATTTCAATTGGATCATGTTTTTTGGAACTATGTAATTGTTAATAAATCTTAAACCTACTACTTCCTTTCTGAAAAAGACAACCTGCCTCTAATCTCTTTTTCAACTGTCTCCAGAACAATCTTATGTTCCGAAAGACGACAAACCATAAAAAGAATAGCTATAACATTTAGCTCTTTTTATTTAAAGCCTGATAAAGCACGCTTTTATTTTCACAAAACTTCTCCATATTAATATTCTATAATCATAGCCTATGTAAGTAGGCTTTATAATATTAATAACTATTATCAAGATAATAGTTCCTATTCACAATGAATGGGCGTTGTAATGTGGGCATCTGGACTGTGAAACAGTCCTCAGTCCCATATCCTAGTTGACTTTGATGTTGACTTTGATGGTCCCATATCCTAGTTGACTTTGATGGCGACGGTGGGGTTTTACATCCCGCTTAACAGGAATCATTGCTATTGGATGAGACGATGGCATCGAGGAGTGTATATTCACAATGAAGTATAAAATTCTGTTATGTAATTTAAAATTTCGAAATTTTGAGTGGACTATTTACAAAATAATATAGTAGAACCTGTTTTTGTGCGGTCCTTTTTAAAAGATTTTATTTTCATGCCATTTGCTTTGTGTGATTTTTTTCTGGGCGATTATTTTTATGCAGTATTTGAATTTCAACGACTTTGGTTCTACTGTAATGTTTTCGATCAATGTATTGTGCATATATACACTTCCAAGGCACTCTGAAAATTTAGAATGATACACATTCCACCGAGTGTTTCTTACATCCCACTGTGATTAATAATAATTTTTATCACTGCTTTCTTCTTACTTTCAAAAGGCTGTTTCAGTGAAGAACTAAACTAGTTTAAGAATATACAAAATTTTCTTGCGGTGTCTTTTGTTCTGTACGCGATCGTTAAAAGAAAAAAAACTAAACTTATTCTAAGTATAAGATATAATCTTACTTAGTCACAATTTCTTCACAATTTGTGATACAAATCCATTAGAAATCTCTTTTCATGCATATACTTATCTGTATGCAATAAATCGTATATGTTAATAAAATTTGATCTTATCATTTCTTTTTCAGAAAAGAAAATAAAAGAAACCACGAGAATTAGTAATATCTATAGGTTTTAGCCTTTTAAGTTTAAAACCCTAGAAAATATCCGTGTATTATGGCAATTGCAATATTCGATAGCTAATACATAGTAAAGTCATTACATAATACCTACATTCATTATGTAATACAACTTGTAATAAAATATTGATATAACTAATATTTAGAAGTTCATATTCATAATAAAGTTTAAAATTTAACATTAAAAATAATTTGAAATTTTCAGCATTTTCTTTCGAAATATATTAATTATTCAATTTCATTCTTTAAGAATAAGTTTTATTTTATTTGCTTTTAAATGAATTTTTGCAAATTAAATTTGAATGCAATTACAAATATTGTAAAACACAAAAAGTACTTTAAACAAAATTTATATTACTACTGATATTATGAAACATAAAAACTAATCAACCAAACAATAATAATTTATTAAATTGTTGAAAAGTCAGTAATTATTTTCTTTATAAAAGAAGTTAATATCAGACAAATATTTCTTTTCGGATGGAAACATGGAAAAAGATGCTAATATACTGCTTACAATTTATTAGAATTCGTTCTTTTTTTTGCTGTAAATAAAAGAAATTAGTAAGAATAAGTAAAAAGTTATTTAGGCAATACACAATTCTACCAAAATTATTTTACCAGATGCTTTTTTCTTCTCTCCAGTAAACTGATTAAAATATTTTTTCAAATGTTCTAAAGCTTTTTAAAAATTAAACTTTTTATACTCCAACTGTTATTTTTTTCACACACAAACACACACACAAATAATGATTTTACTGTACACACAAACTAAATTTAAATAAAAAATATTCATCTTAAATTTACACAGAATAATATCAAAATTCCTTAATACGATATTGTGAACAATATCGTATTAATTTTTTATGTTAAAAATTATGAAAATCAGATGTTACAGAATTAAATGTTATGAAAAATGTTATTATTGAAATAAAACTTAGACCAAAAAACTTTGTTATAAAGATAACATTTTATTTTTTTACTGTTATATTTTAATTATTTCGTTTAAGCAAACGATTTTAGTTTTCCATATGCTTAATTTTTCAACGGAATTCTACATGCCCTCGTAACGTTAAGTGTAATTCGATTCAGTTAAAAATATTTCCTAACAAGTATTTACGTGTTATCTACTGCCTATAATTTAGATTATCTATTTCCGAGATAAAGTGGCAACATCTTCTACATATAGAGTATTTGGCTTATTCATATCGTACGATCTTATACTTTGTATTTTTTTTTTAATTAGCTGAATACAATGATCATTGTATTTTTAACTATTTTATATATTCTTTTATTACAGAATTTTTTTAATTAATGAGCAACGATGTAAGTGATACATATTTTTTTTAAAAAAAACTAGTTAAGTAGGTAACATTGTTTATAAATTGAATCTCGGATACTATGCGTAATAAATTCTCGCTTCTTTTTTTTTCTTTTACAAAAGAATGAATTTAGTTCTATTTTACATTTATAAAAAATTTTATTTATTTTTTTAGTGTAGCTGTTTTGGTAAAAAAAAATCATAAGAATGTGAGTAAATATATTTGATGTTTTTACACGGTTATTTTCTTAGTTTAAAAATAAATAAATCTGTGTTTTGTTTTAAAACTAGAAACATTTATATGTAAGTTAAATTAAACCAACCTTCAAAAGGAAAAGGCTAAATAAAAACCAGAAGTAGTAAACAAATTTTAAATATACTTAATTACCAGAGGCGATGCAAGCTGTGTTTAACTGATGTCAGATCAGACACAAACTGTAAAACTGCCATTTACATATATTATGTAGTTCTATTTTTTTCAGTATATTGAAAGCCTGAAAAAAATTAATTTCAGGCATTCCTTTCCATTTTACACAGTTATTTTCTTAATATAAAAATAAATAAATCTGTTTTTTGTTTTAAAACTAGAAACATTTATATGTAAGTTAAATTAACCAACCTTGAAAAGGAAAAGGCTAAATACAAACCAGAAGTAGTGAAACAATTTTAAACATATTTAATTACCACAGACGCAATGCAAGCGTTGTTTATCTGATGTCAGATCAGACACAAACTGTAAAACTGCAATTTACATGTATTATGTAGTTCTATTTTTTTCAGTACATTGAAAGCCTGAAAAAAAATAAAATTCATGCATAACTCTCCACATTCTAATTTGTACTTCAATCTTTTGACGCTTCAAAAAGAATGTTCTAATGTTTCTTACAACCAAAAGGGGAATGTTCGTTTGGGGTCATGTGCACTATTCTCTGAATTTGTTCTAATCAAAGCCCTTTTACTTTCTTCTTCCATCTTAATTTTTGTTTTACAAAATGGTGAAAATATTTCGCTGAATTTATGTGGAGAAGAGGAGTAAACTATCCATCCTAGACAATTTTTAAGGACACCACCGTATTTTAGAAAAACCAATATTTATAAGCCATCTTTTTGGGTAAAACAATTTTTCGATTACAATTCATTATTTGTTTATAGTTGATTATGTGTTCGGTACAAATAATTCATATTTGTTTATAGTTGAAACGTTTTAGGATTTTATTCCGTTGACTATGTTTTAATTCGCTTCGGTTGGCGACATGGCTCGCATTTGGTTCACAATTGGCGATCTTGGCGCCGGCTAACGAAAAAATACCTAAATTTATTGCAGCTTCCCACTGAAAACTATATTAACTAGAGACAAATAACTCATGTTCTCCAATTCTATCATTGTTCTTTGGATGTAGTTCAATTAAACGTATACGCTTATTTTATTTCTTTCAGTAGTTTTGTGCTAAATCAAATTAACTATTTTAGACAGTTTTAACCATTTATAGTTAATGAAAGCAGGGGCCTAAGCATATAAATTCCATTCATAAATATGAGTAAGTATGTAAAGGAAACCATTATTTTATAAAATTGTCAATTCTCAATGAAACATATAAAAATGCGTATAGCACCTTTTAATATTCCCACTAGGAATATTTAAAACAATTCTTTAAATGTACTGAAAATATTGCTTCATCGAAACTCTCTTTCGTATCAATTGATTTGGATATATGAAATGCCTGTTTTACTAAGAATCGGGCATCAAATTTTCTTTTAAATGTAAGAATTACTTTAAGAGCAATTTTGCAAGTGTTCCATCATGCCCATATTAACTAAAAAATTGTTTGTAAGTACAGTCGGACCTATATATTAAAAAAACTTTATTTTCCATATTTCTTTATTTTGAGAATTTTTTTTGGAATCACACACACATACAACAAGATTGCGTTGTAAAAAACCTCTAAATAGGGAAGGAAATTTGTATTTCCGATTACTTTCTCTTCTGTTTTGATTTTGTCCTCTCTATTTTTAAAATATAGCATATTTCTCAAATTATTTTCGTTTTATCTCATTGTATAGTGATCAAAGGTCTTGAACTAGTTTTACCAGGTGCCTTACTCACCTAGAGTGATAAAATTTTCGTTATTTGTCAAAGAAAAAAAATTAACAAATTTTACCAGTAATTATATTCAAAGGCGTATGTGGTGGAATATGTTTGAAATTTTCTGGTTATAAAGAATACATATTTAATATTACTTGTGGGCTTAAAATTATAAAATGTCGTTTCAACTTGACTAATTTAATATAAAACTATTTTTAAAGCTAGAAATATATATTACTGGACAATGTTTATCGGTCCTTTGTTTTCCTAGTAGATTTTTCGTTGAAGGGTTAAAATATATACAGTAGACTCTCGATAATCAAACCTTTCGTTAATACGAACTTCTCGATAATTCGAAGTATATGATCAGTCTGTAGAAAAACTCTTGATATTTCAAACTAAAACAATACGTTTTGGTATACACAATATTTCGAAGTAAAATCTATGGCTGGCTGGATTGCAACACGCTATAAATCGAAGTTATTTTATATAGCTCTCGACAATTCGAACACTCACTATCAAGTGCAGTCCTGTAAAAAACAGAAAGCAGTTTACGATTGTTGCGTTGTGCTGTTCCTGCATATTTCCCCTATTTAGTGTTTTCCGGTTTATCAGGTGAAAAGTCACTTTTAATATTTTCTTTCCTTTAAGTGGACAATAGAGCAAAAGCACTTGTTGTCAGCCGTCCATACCTTTCGTTTAACACGTGACCGTGCTACACATGTAATCAGGAAGTCCGATCTGCTATTGTGAAGAAGAGATGCGTAGGATTCTGTATGAATATATTCTTTTAATACAAGGTACTTTTAAATCATGTAAAATAGTTATACTGTATAATATGCACTTTTTAAAAATATTTTAAAATAATTTTATACATATGTACACAATTGTTGTTTTATTACATTGTTTTAAAATTTAAATGTGTTAGAAAACGAGCACTTTTTTCTACCCTCTTGATAATTCGAAGTATTTCATTTGTCCTTCCTATTTCGAATTATGAAGAGTTGACTGTATATGCCCCACCCTTAGAAAAACTCCTGATATCTCAAACTGAAACAATTTGATTTAGTGCATTCAATTTTTCGAAGTAAAATCTTTAGCTGGTCGGTCTAGAACACACATTAATTTGAAGTTATCTAATATAACTATTGACAAACTGAACAATGTATTATCATGTAGAGTCCTGTATCAAACGGATTGCAGTTTGCATGTTATGGGATGTATTTTCTTTTTGTGCCTCCACTGTAACCTAGCCCCTTGGATAACCATCTGTCTGCCATCCCTTATTTGAGTGCCCCGGTTCCTTATGCAAAAATACACTTTTATTGTCCTCCTTCTTCAATTGAACAATAGGAAAACCTCACCTGTTGTTAGCCACCCATATATTTCGTTTAGCATGTGAACTTCCAACACATGTGCTCAGAAAGAATCTGTTTGATGAGCTCCATATGGAATTCAAACCTTCCCTTTGGGCAGTTCTTATGTATGCATATATATGTCGAATTAAACTTCCGCTACCCAGAGGGCCGTCGAGGCCATTCTATTGGTCCGAAAGAAAATTATTCGGATAACCACACTTCATATAATGGACTCAAAGATCCTAAAATAAAAGTAATAGTTATAAAACTGCCAAAAGATGGTATGGTAAGTCAGCATATTCCTTCAAAATATGCAAATGTTATGCACAATAAAGGGCGAATGTTGTTTTTGCCGCAATCAGAATCTCATAAAAAAAACCAAAAGCTGATATCTTATCCTGATAATATTCCATTGACCACACACCTCGTACCAAATGGTCCTAATAATGCAGTGATTTTGCCTCCAACGGAGTAGAAAAAACTGTTCAGGCATATCCGAAGCCAATTTGACAGAGGAAATCTTTGTGGCTACAGATATTCGCCAGGAAAGGTTCCATCAAGATATCAATGTCATGTACAGTTATATTCTAGCCGACTATTTTTGGATTTTTAGCGAGATAGATCTGAGGTTAATTATAAAACAACTTCAAAAAGGAGCTTCAAAAGGAAAAAAAAAACTTACCCAAGGAAAAATTTTTTTTATTTCTAGCGCACTTTAATATATGCTTCAAACTTGTATGCACACATGCTCAATTTTTACTCATTTAGGTCAATTGTCTTTTTTGTGAAAATATCTTAGTAAAAACAAATTAAAATAGTGTGGTGGTGATTTTCTTTTTGAAATGTCACCATAATTGCTTGTAAAATGTATAAATATTGCAGGAATTTCTTGTTTTTCTCATGATCAAAGACAGCCAGCGAGGCCTACAAAAAATGGTTTTCATCTAATTGCGGAAAAATTTATTTGCCTCACTAGAAACAATATTTAAATATATTTAACTGAATAAAATCTACTGTTACCAAATTGCCCATGCTAAATATTTTGAGAAAATTCCTTTTTAAATAGGGTTTGAGCAGAAATATTGATATCGATTTGGCAAAGAAACCTGACGTGATAGAAAAAAATGGAAATCATTTTTGAAATCTGCACATTAAAAAACACTTAGACCACTGAAAACATAATTTGTATTTTTCAAAGCTTAAATATTGTTCCCATGTGAAATTAATTCATGAATACTAAATTAAAAACAAGTTAGTGATTAATAGTGACTTCCATTAGCTTGACATACACAATATTTAATACTTATCTTGATGATTTGTATGGCTTATAATTAAATTCGTAATACAGCCTCTTAGCGCAAAGTACATTTTTATTGTGTGTGTGTGAATTCAGTACATTATATATATATATATATATTATTGCATGAGGGAGACACGAGATGAAATTTATGACTAAAAATTGTGTCAAACATATTGGAAGCATGAAAAGCACTGAAGTACACACACACAATTTCCTCTTCAGACAATTAAATCATTTTGCAATGACAGTCAATAATTTAAAATAGCTGTTGATTCATCGTTATTCTCAGTTTCTTTACAAATACTATAAATGTGTTGCTCTCCATATTTCTGTGAAAGGGTTTATTTCAATAAGCTACACTTCAAAATTATCACCTTTCATCCACTCAAAAAATAACTAATGTGTATGGTTGTGTAAAGAGTCACTGAGAAATTGTACCGCATAGGTTACCGACACCTAGCCTAAAAAATCTCGGCTGTGTTGAATCTCAGCTATGCCACTTCCAGAACCATATTGTAACACTATTAACATTTTTGTATTATTATATTGTAATAATAATTTTTTTGTATGGTATTAAATTCCAAAGCATAAATCAAAATATCTTTACTTTTGAAGTAAGCAAGCAAAATAAATATTATATACGTTGTCAATTTAAATTATTTTAATCTGAATCATCAGGATCACTATCAAATTCATATTACAACAGTTTTGCTGACTGCATCATATTTTACCCTGCAGAATATTTTATTTACACAACACTTCAAACATTAAATATGGAATTTTATTTTAAAAGTTCTTAACGTGTGTAAAACGCATATATACATAGGACCCCAGAAAGTGTTCGTACATTTGCAGTTTTCTATAATATTGAATATTTTCGACTAATAAAAATTAATATATCAGAATTTTAGTTTTTTTTTCATGATATCTGCAACTTGTTCTAAATGGAATAACAAAATCAATTTTTAAAACATAAAAAACGTATTTAAAAATTAGTTATCAAAACTACTAAAAAATTACGCCACAAAAGTCTTCGTACACATAAAAAAAACCTCAACGTGGCTATAAATAATATTACTCTTTGTTCTCAATTTAATACTCATTTTGATAAATTTTAGAGTTTGCGAAATTTTTTAAACGTCTTGGTACGGATTTCGACAGTTTTTTGTAATTGAGGCATCGGTGTTCCTCCATTCTTCTGTGATTACTATTTTTATTTCAGATTTGGTTTTATATTGTCATTTTTAAATCTCCAGCGAAATATGTTCTACTGGACCTTAATCGGGTGGTTTAGGGTTTCTTTTTTAGAAATTGGGTTAGTTATAGATATTGAGCGGCATATATTCCGAGCGGTGGATTTGGTGTCATTATCTGTTCGAAAAATGAAGTTGTCTATAATATCTAAATTTCGGAAAGGTAATTTGAAATTCATCTTTAAAATATTTAAACAAAGCATATGAATCGCAATGCATTAAAAAATAACAAATTATTGATGGGAGGCTGGCCGGCAATTTGGCTGGCCCCCAAATATTCAGTAATTTGTATACCCCCTTGTTTACAGGATGTTGTTTAAATTCCTCAGTCGGGGACCCAGGAACGCAAGGGTGAGAACACAGGGTTGAACAGACTCATAAATTTGGGGTAAACTTCGTAACATTTGTAATTTTGCGCTTGGTAATTGACCAATGACACGGTCGGGGAAAGAGAGCGCGCAAGCGCAAGGGGTGGAATTTGCCCTCACTTAAAAACCGGCACCGAGCGAATTTACGGCAGATTCTCTCTTACATCACTTCTAGACTAATTTCCAAATTTTAGGAAAAACTTAGTTCATTGTCCGGTGGACAATGCCAGCCCCCATCACCTCGCCTCCGATTCAGACAAGTGAAACTCTTATTGTTTGTACATAGTTCTTATTCTTCAATTTTAATAGTGTTAATCTAAATTTCGTAATGTGTTTTAAATTGTAATAAACTAATTTAATTTAATTTTAAAGCGAGTAATGGCATTAGTTTTGCGTTGTCTCAATAACTCATTTTAAGTACTAGCCACTATCATGATGCGGACTAAATTAAATAATCGAACCTGGGTAGTTGTTAAGACGTTATTTTAAAGTAAAATTCGATAGCGCCGCATCATTATCTAATCCTGCAGCCAATTTATCTATCCACGCAAGAGCAGCTTTCTTCTTTTTGTTATATATCTAAACCCTTGGGATTAAATTTCTCAGTTTCTTCTTCTACAAACTACACTTCTAGTCACCGTAAATGCAACACTAATAAAGACAAGAGCTATCACAACAAAATTTATTTTGTAGATAACATGTTGACCAAGTATCAAATGATTAAATTTATAGACTTCTGCGAAGTGTGGTTCCTGCCAGAATCAGTAGCCAGAGTAGCCGCCATTGTTGGAGATCACCACTGCCACACGCCTCGGAATTGATTCAAAGAGACTTTAGATGTGTTCTTTGGATACAGCAGACCAATCATCTTCCACACGTTGCCAGTTGATCTGGGGTGGCAGCTGGGGGTTTAATCTGGGTCAATCATTGAGCAACCATGGACCACATATTTTCTATCGGCGAAAGATCCGGAGAGCGTGCCGGCCAGGGAAGCAATTCAATTTGGTGATTGACGAAGAATCTTTGGATAATGCGTGCCACGTGTGGTCGCGCATTATCCTTTTGAAATATGGATGTGGCCAAGCCCTGAATGTAAGGAAGGACAACTGGTTCCAACACCTCGGAGATGTAGCGCTGGCAGTTTAAAGTACCAGCAAAGCGTACTAGAGGAGTGCGAGAGTGATATCCAATACCGCCACATTCCATAATACCAATTGCAGGACCAGTGTGGCAGTGCATAACGCAGCTGTTCAGCATCCTCTCTCCACGGTGTCTCCTGACTCAAATCTGACCATCGAGGTATTGCAGATAGATGCGTGACTCATCAGTAAAGACAAATTTATTCCATTATGCCACCCACTTCCTTCTTTCATCGCAGCATTGGCGGCGGAGACGTCTGTGGTTCTGCGTCAAGGGTAGACCAAGCAATGGACGTCTTGCGGACAGTCCACTCTGCTGTAAACGTCGTTGAATGGTACACGCAGACACCGAATGATGCGTTACTGACTCAATGTACTGTGCTTTTGTTCGTGATGTGACTGGGCGATCCTTCACTGCCATGTGCACAATTTACCTGTTCTCACGTGAAGTGGTGCACTGAGGTGGATGCGATCGACCACGTCGGTCCATCGTACTCTTCTGCATCCAACGGTCACATATCCGCATTACAGTTGTTTGGTTTCGTCCAACACACGACTACCGATTTCCCTGAATGATAATTCACAATCTCGGTAGGCCAATACCAAGGTCCTCGGTCAAACTCGGATATTTGATGAAAAGCTGATTGCTATTTTCTACCAGACATAACTGATCGTTTGTTGAAAAAACCACAAGAAAAACACAATTGCCACTTTGAGGTGGCGCCACATGCATGCGTGATGTGTGTCTGCGCTGAAATTCTAATCATTTGTATATCTCACCTCCGCTAATGCATGTTGTAAATTTAATGTAATTTTCGTGCTTCTTTCAGGGTGTTGCATTCACGGTGGCCAGCAGTGTCGGAACGAAAAATATTGATTTTTTTATCATCCCAACCAATTTGATTTCAATGTTAATTTTCTGAAACTTAATTTGAAGAATCTGTTTGGGACAATGAAGCAGAAGGGGAGGAAGGCGTTTTTACGTGAGGGTATAAATTAGTTTCAGAGCTATTTAATTTGTTACTTTTTGACGGTATTGTGATTATAAGCTTTATTTAAGGCTTAAATCATTTTCCTCTACACTTTTATTTCTTGCAAGATTTCTATTAGATATTCCGAAATTTATAGCTAAGTTTATACGCGGAACATAATGTTAAATAGTGTATTGAATAGGTAAAGTCTTGCTTACAAACAAAGTATTTACCGAAAGCTATGTTGCGATGAACGCTTAACGTTTAAAAAAGCAAATATTGTAATAATCTTGTTGGAGAGATTATATATTACTATATACTCCCCAAAAAATAGTACTACTGTATACAACCTATCAAAATATGGTGTAGACATACAGACTTAAATAAACTGTATGGAATTCATAAAATCTAATGAATGATATTCAATCATCAATTCTTCACTCATGTTAATGCCGCTACAAGATACAAAACTTCTCTCATGAAGTCGTCATACTTTACTGAAATTAAATTGAAACTGATAAGTTGTTCAAACTCTTTGTGATACATATAATTTCGAAATTTTTAATATAATACTATTCTCCCTAAGAAATATTCTTCCTTTATGAAAAAGTTAAATCGCATTCACTCTTGAATGTGTTTAGAAGGCTTTGAGACGAATGATTCGGTAGGAAAAATTGCATTTTAAAATGACAGTGGTGTTTTCTAAAAGCTTTTTTAAAGTAAATTTAGGGGTATTTTCTTTACTTTGGTTTTTTTTAATAATTAGCTAATGGGGCGAGTTCATTTCCAGATTACGCTGCGATCATTTGCCGATTGCGTACCGTGATTATGAAGTTAATAATCACAATTAATCGTATTACACTTGTGGTTGTGCGGTGATGGTCGTTTTACTAACATTCTAGTTTGAAGTTCTTTAATTTTTTTAGAACTGTAAATATATTTTTAATATATTTTCTCGTCTTTTGCTTTTCGTGTAATTAAATATGTGCATAGTTCTAGTTATTAAATATATGCATTTTTTCTCTGAAAAGAAATAAAAAATTTGACCTTATTTTGTTTTTATTTGCTTCTACATTAAAAATAACCATTATTAAATTTTAAAAAAAAACTAAATAAGTTATAAATATGTACTTAAATCCTCATTTTGACCGAAAGAAGTATCCCTAAATAAGTTAAATTACCTTTCTCATTTTTCTCAATCCGCATTTCTGTTATTCTTCGTTTTTCTCTCAGTAGGTACAATTTGAAATGTACATGCCTGTGATCGTTAAAACGTTCACACCTGGTTTTGATGAAGGATATAAAAGTAGAAAACGGGAGATAGCGTTGGTGAAAGCAAAACGAATAAAATAATAGTTTCGAACCACAGTATTGATTTCGACAAAAGAAACCAAACTGATCGTGACTACTTTATTGAAAATGGTCTTTTTTATGAGCCAAAGATTCGATCTGCTTGTGAGCCGCTAACAAATAAATATATCTGTATTTAAAATCAAACTGGAAGCATATTAACGATGATGGAGCTTTGAGGTGTCTTTTATCGATACATCTATTAATAAAACGAAATCCATTAGGAAAGATCGTTTCAAAATCATTCAGTACGTCCCTTTTATAAAGTATGCTCAATGAACGGATAAATTGATTTCCCTTTTCCATTTTTTTGGTACAGGAAAGATGTTTCTGATAATCTGGAAAGATAATGCAGAATTTAAACACTATTTATTATTGTTTCATTGCAACCATTTGTTCTTCTTTCAGTGAATCAGAAGCAATGTTTCTGTTTTAAGTAGAAAAATGTATAAGGAGTTTTTGAAATGAAGAGTATACAGTTATTCACATTCGACTGTGTGTTTCTTACATCACAATATGACTAGTAATAATTTATACTACAACATTCTTATGACTTTCAAAATGCTGTTTTGGTAAAGAAAAGAACTAGGTTAAAAATATGCAATTTTTTTTTTTACGTTAACTTTTGTTCCGTACACGATCAGTAAAAAAAAACTAAACTTCCTCTAAGTATAGGCTTACTTATTTAGGCTTACTTAATTACATTTTCTTCTTAATAGCGATGCGAATTAATTAGGCCAGTTTTTTATATATGTATCTATGTGTATGTAATAAAATGTATATGTTAATATATATTTTCATTTAATTATATATTTCTCACAAAAAAATAATGAAAACTTCGAGAATTAATAATACGCATACGTATTAGACATAAGTATTAATTTTAAAACCCCAAAAAATATCCGTATATTATGGGAATTGCAATATTCATTAGGTAATACATAGTACAGTCATTATATAATACTTATATTTATTAGGTATTATAAATTGTAATACAATATTAATAATTTAATATTTAGACAGAAGTCCATATTCATAATAAATTTTAAAATTTAGCAATAAAAATAATTTGAAATTTTCAGCATTTTCTTACCAAATTATTATATTAATTCAATTCCATTCTTTAATAACATGTTTTTCTTCCAATGGTGTTAAGTGAAATTTGGCAAATTAAGTTGTGCTTAAGTGAATTCCAATCAGTTACATATATTGTAAAACAGAAAAAAAAAGATTTTAAGCAAAATTTCTATTAAAACTGATTTTTTGATAAATAAAAGTTAATCAACCAAACAATAATAATTTATTGAAATGTTCAAGAGTGAGCAATTATTTTTTTTTTTTACAAAAGAAGTAAAACTATGGACAAAAGTACTTTTTTTCATACACAAATGTTGAAAAAGAATCTTGCATACTGTTTACATATATTATTAGAATTATTTTAATCTTTTTTTTGCCATAAATGGAACGTTTTAGTAAAAAGACATATATAAAATTCTTTAGTCAACAAAAAACTACTATAATTATTCTATCAAGCATTTGTTTCTTCCTTTACAGTAAAACGATTGAATTATTTTTGCAAATGTTCTAAATAAATTTAAAACTTAAACATTTTATACTCCAGCTGGTATTTTTTCCACAACACAAACAAAGAATGGTTATACAGTTCACGAAAACTAAATTTAATAAAGATTTTTCCTCTTAAAATTAAACAGAAGAATATGAAATATCTTCTAAAGGTCCAAAATATCATCATCTTTTTAATATTAAATATTACAAAAATTAAATGTTGTGGTATTATATGTTACGAAAAATGTTATTATTAGAATACGTATGCTAAAACTCAGCCAGAAAAACCTGCCAAAAAGATAGTATTTTATTTATTACTGTTATATTTCAATTATTTCATTTAAGCAAACGATTTTTGTCATGTCATTCATTTTTCAATGGAATTTTAAATGCACACGTGGCGTTGTTTGCAATTAGATTCAGTTAAAGTATCCGACTACCCTAAAACTGTGAATTTTACCAAAAATTGACAATTTTTTTAAATTTTATTTCATTGGCCATCTTATTAGCTTTATAAAAATTTATCATTTTCCGTTCACTAGAACAAAAACTACAAGTCTTTTAGTAAAAGCAGATGCCATTACTTTAAGCAAGATGTCATACTTTAAAACGCGTTTTACTGGAAATGTGATTTTTTGAAAATAATCAAACGGGGTCAGCGATTGCTAAAACAGTTTTCAACATAATTGACGGATATTTTTTCTGTAACTCCTGTATAATAGTAGAATAGTTTTAACCTTTATATTTATCAATGACTGCTTTATTACAACATTTACAGTCCCTTAAGTGAATATAATCACTGTCTTTTAAAGCATTTTCATATAGTAACCGAGATAAAGTGCTCTAGTTTTTGTAAAAAAGAAAATATCTCTTATTCTGAAAGTCATTTCAAAATTGAGTAATATAGCAACACATTAGATTGAAAAAATTAAAAATTTGTTTATAAACCTTTGGTACAGAATGGGCCGCGTTTATGGTATTTTTTGTCAATTTTTACCCATTTTTTCTCATTTTAGTAATAATAATTTCTTTTTCTATTATTAATTTTAGCATGTTTTTCTTAAAATGTACTAAACAAATCTAAAAGTAACAAACAAATCCCCAAATCTCCTTTAAAAAAAAAAAAAGTTGACGCAACCAGTCGGATACTTTAAAACTATTTTCTTTCCAGTATAATTACATGTCATCTACTGACTAGAGGTTAGAATATCTATTTCTAGAGTGAGTGACAACATTTTATACATTTAGAGTATTTGGCTTATTCATAATACGATCTTATATTTTGTATTTTCTTAACACGTTGGATACGATAATAATTTTTTTAGTTTTTTTTTATAAGCTTATGTTACAATATTTTTCTGGCATTCATCTGCAACGAGGTATGTACTGCATAATTTTTAAAAACTATAAAAGTCTTTTATTTGCTTTATAAATAAGTTTTATATTACTATTTCATTATTAAATATTAAAGATTATGAAACTTTTCAAAGATATTTCTGAACAAATTTTAAGGTGAACTTTAGCTAACTGTAAGTTTAGATCATATTAGCAGATGCAACCTTTCTTCGCACGGGTGACTTAAAAAATTAATCAATACCGATTGAAGGATAAAAAAGTTTTTATAAGTTAATTTTACGTGCATTGCCAATTAAACAAAAAAAAAAGCTTTTTGTATATCTCAGAAGAACAAAAGCCATATTCATTAAATTTTAAGTCTGTAGGCCTAATAGCTGATAAAAAAGGGAATTTTTTATAACACGCCGTAACTCTCTTCTGGGTCGATTTTTAAAAACACCTTCCTAAGCTAATCTGAGGTCAGCAAAAGTAACACATTCTTACAAATTCTGTGTAATGAACTATTAAAAAAAGTGTAAATAATTAATATATCGATGTGTAATGCATTAATATTACTTTATGTTGTATTTATTTTGTGTCAAAATTGTAATATTCACAATTAACGCCGTACCTTACTTTATAATGGCGATTCAATGGAAACATAGCGAAATGTTGGTAATAGAGCCAAGTTGGCATTATTTTTGTCAACCACGTTGGGAATTTGGCGATTGATTGAACGGTGCAGAAGCTCCTTTGCTGTAGCGCCTTCTGTTGAGGAGCTGCAACAAAGAAGAAAGCAAAAAAAAACTTCTATAATATATATATATATATATATATATATTTATATACAGAGAGAGAGAGAGAATGATTAATATTAAAGGAGAACCTATCCAAAACGAATTCATCTGTACTTGGTGACCATGTTGGTAATTTTTCTATTGACTGAGTGGTGCAGATGTTGATGTGCTGTAGTGCTACCTGTTGGGGAGCTGCAACAAGAGGACAGCACAAAATATATATCATATCCTTATCCACCACAAAATACATATATCTGCCAATTTTCAAAGTTATCGGTTGAACGGTGTGTGTTTTAGTGAATAGATTTCATATATACAAACATTCATTTATATATAGAGAGAGATTAATGTTTTGTTATTTATATTTACCCATAAATTTATAGATGGGCTGTTGTATATCTTAAAACCACAAGAGCTAATAAATAATTTTCATTTTCAGATATTCGTATTTTTTCAACCCAAATTAGTAAGAATAGGCTATTTAAAACTAGGAAACAGACAAAAAAGTTCCTTTTTGTTGCCTAGTGCTATAGGTTAAATGGTTTTGGAGTGAAGCGATTTCATATATACAAACATTCATTTATATAGTTAAGCAGCTCATTATCTGCCATTATTTTAATTAAGTTGGTTTATGTTCTTAAGCTATAATGTGTCATAGAAATTTAATATTCCAATAGTAAATGTTTATTTACTTCCAATTCCTAGATTTTTAAGAAAACAACATTCAATAACGCTAGAATATTTCATGCGCTTAAGCAGTTATTATTCATAAATTGAACCTCAAACACTATGCGTAATAAAGTCGATAACTTTTTTAGTTACAAAAAATGTAGTTAGGACTATTTTAAATTCACAAAAAAAAAATATTAATTTTTTTTTAGTGTAGCATTTGTGTTTGTAAAATAATTACAGAAGAATATGAGTAAATATGTTTTTTTTACACAGTTCTTTCTTAGTATAAAATTAAGGGGGTATAGTACGATTGAAACAATTTTAATTTAATGATTTTCATAATTGTTTTGGTTGCCTTCTATGTTTATGTAAGATTTAAAACAGATTTTGTGCTAAAAATTTCATGAAAAGTTAACCATTTAATTTTTTAAGGGAAAAAATTGAAACTTATGAAGTGATTTTAAAATGCTACTCCTCCTACAAAAATTAACTTGCACATATAAAATTGATTTAATAATACACCAAACTATGAAAAACAAAAGTTGCTATGTATTTTGTGATAAAATTATTGGTATTCGTTTAATACTTCTTATAAATGCTTATTGAAAATTCCTTAAAAATTCTGTAAATTCTAAATTCAATTATTTTTTTTAAAAATAAATATTGCTTTTGATTAAAAGATGCATACCAACTTTGTTCCATGTACTATTAGCAGCAAGTAAAAAAAAAAATCAAGTATTAGGCATAATGAAAAAAAAAGCCTTAGCATTTTAAATGAAGACTATCTCTCTTTTTAACCTTCCTGAGATAAGGCAGTTTAATGTTTTGACTTGCCATTGGAATATGATAAAAACGAACGTAAGAGTCATCAAAACTTTGCGTTTTTTTATATTAAAGCTTTAAAATATTATGAAAGTGTAGAAAAGTATATAAAACTTATTTAGACTAAAAAAAATATTATTTGATTTTTTTATTGATTTTTTCAATTCAATCGCACCGTGTCGACTGAAATAAATGTTCTTTTGTTTTAAAATTAGAAACATTTGCGTAAAAGTTAAATTAGCCATCTGTCAGAAGGAAATGGTAAATGAAATACAAGAAATAATAAAAAATAATAATATATTTAATTATCAGGGGAAGCAACCTCTTTGCGTTTGTCTGATGTCACACACCAACCACCATATACAAAAAATACATTCGTTTATACTCATTGCTCAAAATGTAAAACTGTAATCTACAAGTATTAAGTAGTTCTATTTTTTTCAATATATTGAAAGTTGGAAAAAGAAACAAATTTCAAGCTGTCTCTTCAAATTTAATCTGTCCTTCAATTTAGTGCCACTTCAAAAACAATGTTCCTAATGTTTCTTACAAACCTAAGGGGAATGTTCGTTTGAGGCCATGTGCTCCATTCTCTGAATTCATTCAAAACAAAGCATGTTTCCTTTCTTTCTTCCATCTTAATTTATGTTTTAAGAAAGGCGAACATATTTTGCTCAGTTTATGTAGAAACGAGAAGTAAACGATTGATTTAAGCAAATTCTCAAGAATCTTTCCCTATCGTGGAAAAACAATATTTATAAGTATTATTTTTGGGTAAATATGTTTTGCTTACAATTCCTTAATATTTGTTCTTAATTGAACTTTTTCGCTTGCTATTAATTAATATGTTTTTATAGAAACTTTTTCGACAATTATTTCGTTGACTGTTTTATCATTGCTTCACCTGGCGATTAGGTTTGCGTTAGTTTTACAATTGGCGACATTGGCACCCGGCTAAAGGAAAAGTACCTAAATCTATTGCAGCATCACATGCAAAAATATTTTACGGGGACATGGTACAATTTACTCCAAATTTTTTAGTTTAAGAATTTTCAAAATTTTTTGGTCGCCTCCTATGTGTGTATACTTTGTAAAAAAGAGTTTTTGCACTAATTTCTTAAAAAAAGGTAGTCATTTAATTTTTCATGGACAAAATTTTATAATTTTTTGACAAGACTTTAAAATGCTACTCCTTCTACAAAAATTTACGTACACGCATGAAATTTGATTTACAAATCTTCAAACTATGCACAACAAAAGTTGGTATGGGTTTTGTGATAACTTGATTAGTATTTGTACCAGACCTCTTTCTATGAATGCTTATTGAAAATTCCTTAAAAATTGTATAAATTCTGAGTTAAATTATTTTTTTAAAAAAATAAGTGTTGCTTTCATTGAAAAATGCATACCAACTTTTGTTACATGAATTATTAGCAATATGTAAAAAAAAAAAAAATACAAAGCATTAGACACAACAGATAAAAAAAAACCCTTAGTAATTTAAATGAAGGCAAACTAGTTTTTAAGACAACTTACTTATCTTTCTGAGATAAGTAAGTTTAAAATTTTGATTTGTCATAGGGATGTGAATAAAAACGAATGTAAAAAGTATCATAATTTCGCATTTTTTAAGTTTAGAGCTTTCAATGTTTGTGGTGGCCGTGGTAGCCTAGTGGTCAATGCAATGGGATCATCGCTAGCGTGTCTTGAGTTCGAGCCCAGTGCCACTGAAGACACGCCGTTTAGGGGAGCGATGCACGTTAAATCTGTCGAGAGCTCAAGCGTCCTTCCGTTGGTGTGGTGTGATAGTTAGGAGAGAAGGGTTCCAGCTCAGTGTCGTCCGGGTCACTTGAGCATGGTTCAAAATTACGCGGTCCGTTGCCAGAAGCCTTTGTGTAGCTGAATAGTGTGACTTTAATATTCACTCACGCATTAAAATTTTGTGAGATTGTAGAAAAGTATACAAAGAATAATTTTGGCTAAAAAATTAAATTTGACTTTTTGACAGATTTTTTTCACTTGAATTGTACTGTGTCCCCTTAAATATAGATAATTTATTTGCTACAATTCTAGTATTGCTTTGTCGATGTAGTTCAATTAAAGCTATAAGCCTATTTTATTTATTTCAGTAATTCTGTGCTACATTGAGTGACTTGTTTTAGACAGTTTTTACCTTTTAAAATTACTAAAAGCAAGAACCTAAAAATTTTAAGTACATTTATAAAAATAACAGTTAATATATAATGGGTACAAATATTTTATAAGTTTGCAAATCTCCGTGAAGCATATAAAAATGAGTAGCAATTTTACCACTAGAAATATTTTAAACACTACTTTAAATATACTCAAAATTTTGCCTCTTTTGAAACCTTTCTCGCAAAACGAACATCGATCTCTTAAATGCTTGTTTTAGTAAGAAGCAGGCATCAAAATTTTTATAAGTGCAAGAATTAAACTACGAACAATTTTAAAAGTGTTCCGGTATGCTCATGTTCACTTGGAAAGGTATGTATATACAGTCGGACCTCCATATATAATGAACCTCTTTTCCCCGAATTTCTTTGTTTTGCAAATGTTTTCTTAAAACCACAAGAACATGGTACTATTTCCCTTGTAAAAGAACCTCCAAATAGTGAAGGAACTTTTATATTTAACGATAATTTTATCCTGTGTTTTGAGTTTTTCCTTCCAATATTTAAAATGTTTTAGGATTTTTTTTCAAATTATTTTCTATTTTTCTCATTGTATGGTGACCAAGGAACATGAACCGATTTTACAAGGTGCTTGAATCACCTATAGCGATAAAATTACCGTAATTTTTCAACGAAAATAAATTAACAGATTTCACCAGTATATAAATTTATAGACGCGTAAGTTAGAATATGCTTCAAATTACTGGTTATAAACAATATATGCTTAAAAATAAATACTGGCTTAAAATTAGAAAAACGTCAGTTATTTAATATAAAACAATTTTTTAAAGTTGAAAATACATATTCCTGGAGAATGTTTTGTAGACCCTTGTTTTCCTTGCAGATTCTCTTTAATGAGTAAAATATATAAAATAAAAATTTATTAATTTCCAAAAAGAAAGAGACTGTAGAATAATTACTTTTATAAAAAAATATATAGTTTGAAGCACATACAATTTGTTTTATGCACTTATAAAGTATATTGAAAGATGGATCTGTATTCAACGAATTCTCCAAATAATGATCTTTTGGGAGGATTTAGAGAATTCGTTAAATAGAGCAGGCTCGACTGCATTTTCTTTCCAATGATAAGTATTATTTCCTTTAAAATCTGAGTAAGAAGACGCATAAAAACCTGGTGGATAAAAAATTACAGGTCGTAGTATTAATTTCATAGTTAATTAAAATGAATTGTATAGGTAATGTAAAAAAACAAGGTGTAATTAAAATAACGTGGAATATTTTAGATTGCCCAGACATAACTTTTTTCTTATAATTAATGAAAAAATATCTCATTTATACAAAAAGAAGTGCAAAAACATTGAGTAATTAACTGCTTGGAAATTAGCATTAATTTGTATTTTTTATGGTCAATAAATCTGAATTACTTTTAGAAGCTAAAATAGGACCATAAATTATTCAGTTATAAGAAATCGTTCAGACTATTATGTTTCACAATTTAAGTTATCTACAATTGTAGTTTCCCTAATTAAAAATCCGTATAAATCATGTGCGATTAAATAATTCGCTTTTTGAAGCAAATACTCTGGAGTTTACTTACTAAGTTAAAATTTCAAAAAATATTGAAATTAATGTATGCTACTCTAAGACATTCATTTGATACTACTTTTAGTATTATAACTTAAAAAAAAAGTATTTGTTATAATTGATCATTTTAAAATCTGTCACACATACACACACATTACATACTACTGAGCCTTTTTTAAAAGAAAAAAATAACTGTTATATATGAATTCTATCCTGGATGTTAATAAAACATTAACGAATATATCGGGCATATATTTCATTGAGGAATATCTATGTTTCCATTTTTCCTTTGACCGTAACTTGTATGCAAAGCTTACCAGTAATTTTGAAAAATTCTTCAGCTTTACATGGACATTCAAACTTTCACATTCTCAAGAAGTTCATTTTCCCGAGTGAGTGAATATTAACGTCGCACTGATTAGCAACACGAGGGCTTTTGGCGACGGTCCGCGTAATTTTGAACCATGGTTAAGTGACGCGGACGACTCCTGTCTTTGCACCGCCCTCTCCTAACTACCACACCAACGGGATGACGTTTGAGCTCTCGACAGATTTAACGTGCATTGAGCCTCTACACGGCGGGTCTTTAGTTGTACTGAGATCGAACTCATGACACGCTGACCATGATCCGATGCCTAGACCACTTGTTTACCGCGGTCACTTGTCTGATGTTGGACCAACCCCTACATACAAATAATACAATCGTTCATTCTCACTACTCAAATTGTAAAAATTCATTCTACATTTATTATGTAGCTCTTTTTTTTTCAATATATTGAAAGTTGAAAAATATATTTCAAACCTCTCCTCGCATTTTAGTTTGTACTTCAATTTATTACCACTTCAAAACAATGTTCCCTAATCTTTCTTACAACCATCATTTGAGGCAATGTGCTCCATTCTCTGAATTCGTTCAAAACAAGGCCCGTTTCCTTTTTTTCATCCATCTTAATTTATGTTTCATAAAATGGTGAAAATATTTTGCTAAATTTATGTGGACACGAGGAGTAAATGATCCATTTGAGCAACTTTCTAAGGACATCTCCGTATTCTGGAAAAACCAATATTTATAAGCATTCTTTTTGGGTAAAGTTGTTTTGCTTACATTGCCTTAATATTTGTTTTTAGTTGAACTTTTTTGCTTACTATTAATTAATATTTGTTTATAGTTGAAACCTTTTCGGCATTTATTTCTTTGACTGTTTTGTCATTCGCTTCACATGGCGATTTGGTTCGCGTTTGTTTTACAATTGGCGACATTGACACCCGGCTAACGGAAAAGTACCTAAATGTATTGCAGCATTACCTGGAATAATTTTTTAAGGTGATATGGTACGATTTACTTCAATTTTTTTTAATTCAAGGATTTTCAAAGTTTTTTTTGTATGCCTCCTATGTGTGCATACTTTGTAAAAAAGAGCTTTGGCTCAAATTTCATAAAAAAGCAGTCATTTAATTTTTTATGGACAAAACATAAAATTTCTCATTTGATTTTATAATCCTAATATCGTAAAAAAACTTACGTACACACATGAAATTTGATTCACAAGTCTTCAAACTATTCATAACAAAAGGTGGTATGGGTTTCGCTATAACGTGATTAGTATTTGTACAATACTTCTTTCTATGAATACTTAATGAAAACTCCTTATAAAATGTATAAATTCTGAGTTCAACTATTTTTTTTTAAAAAAATAAGTATTGGTTTGAAGCAAAGATGCATACCAACTTTTGTTATATAAAGTATTAGCAATATGTAAAAAAAAAAAAAAAAAAAAAAAAAAAAAAAAAAAAAAACATTAGGCACAATAGAAAAAAAACCTTAGCATTTTAAATGAAGGCAAACTAGTTATTTTATCTTTCTGAGATAAGTAAGTTTAAAATTTTGATTTGGCATAGGGATACGAATAAAACGAATGTAAAAACTATTATAATTTCGCGTTTCTTAAGTTTAAAACTTTCAAATTTTGTGGTGGCAGTGGTAGCCAAGGCATCGGATCTTCGCTAGCGTGCCGTGTAGGGGCGCGTTGCACGTTAAATATGTTGATAGCTCAAAAGTCCTTCCGTTGGTGTGGTGTGGGAGATAGAAGAGGAGGATTCCAGCTCAGTGTCGTCTGCGTCACTTGACCATGGTTCAAAATTCAAAGGTCCGTCGCCAAAGCCCTCTTGTAGCTGAATAGTGCGACGTTAATATTCACTCAATCTTTCAAATTTTGTGAGGTTGTAGAAAAGTATATAAAGAATAATTTTAGCTAAAAAAATTTAACTTGAATGTTTGACGGACTTTTTTCAATTGAATCGTATTTTGTCACTTTAAATAGAGATAACTTTTGTGCTACAATTCTATTATTGCTCTGTGGATGTAATTCAATTAAAGCTATAAGCCTATTTCGTTTCTTTTAGTAATTCTGTACTAAATTGAGTAAATTGTTTTAGAAAGTTTTTACCTTTTACTAAAAGCAAGAAACTAAAATATAATGTACATTTAAAAATAACATTTCAAATGTAATGGGAACAATTATTTTATAAATTTGTCAAATATGCGTGAAACAAATAAAAATGTGCAGCACTACTTAATTTTACCACTAGAAATATTTTAAACAATACTTTAAATATACTCAAAATATTGTTTTATTGAAAACTTTTTCCGCAAAATGAACATTGATGTCTTGAATGCTTGTTTCTTACTGAGACGGGCATCAAAATTTTTTTCTAAATTTGATAATTACACTTGGAACATTTTTAAAAGTAATCCGTTATGCTCATTTTGACTTAGAATAATTTGTATATACAGTCGGATCTCTATATAATGAATCTCTATTTTTCGAATTTCTCTTTTCTGTGAAATTTTTCTGATATCAAGAACATGTTATTCTTTTCATTGCAAAAGAACCTCCAAATAGCGAATGAACTTTTCTATTTAACGATGATTTACTCTCGTGTTTTGATTTTTTCCTTCCTATTTTTAAAATATTTTAGGATATTTTTAAAAATTATTTTCTATTTTTGCTCATTTTATGGTGGTCATGGAACTTTATATGATTTTACAAGGTGCTTTACTCACCTAGAGCGATAAAATTACCATAATTTTTCAACGAAAAAAATTAACTGAATTCATTAGTATATAAATTTAGAGTTGCATGTGGTAGAATATGTTTGTAATTACTGGTTATAAACAATATATGCTTAAAATTAGAAAAAGTCAGTTATTTAATATAAACTATTTATTAAAGTTTAAAATACATATTCCTCGTGAATGTTTTTCAGTCCCTTGTTTGCCTTGCAGATTCTCTCTAATGATAAAAATATGTAAAATAAAAATTCAGTAACTTCCAAAAATAAGGAGAATGTGGAGTAATTACTTTTTAAATAATATATAGTGTTAATGAACTTAAAATTTGTTTTATGTAGTTTATAAAGTATACTGAATGATGAAACTGTATTCAACGAATTTTCCAAATAATTTTTTTGGGGGGATTTAACGACTTTGTTAAATAGAAGAGGTTCAACTGTATTTTCTTTTCAATGATAAATATTTTTTCTTGTCAAAAAGCTGAATGGGAAAACGCATAAAAAAGTGTTGGATAAAAAATTACAGGTTTTAGTATTAATTTCATAGTTAATTAAAAAGGAATTGTAGATAATGTAAAAAAAACAAGGTCTAATTAAAAGAACATAGAATATTTAAAATTACAAAGACATAATTTTTTTCTTATAATTAATGAAAAATTATTTTATTTATACAAAAAGAAGAGCAAACACCTTAAGTAATTAACTACTTGTACAGTAACATTCATTTATATTTATTTATGGTCATTAAATTTGATTTACTTTTAGAAGCTGAAATAGGGACACGAATTATTCAGTTTTAAGAAATCGTTTAGACTATTATGTTTCATAAATTTAAGTTATCTACAATTGTAGTTTCTCTTATAAAAAAATTCATATAAAATATTTCATTTGATTAAATAATTCGTTTTTTGAAGCAAATACTCTAAAGCTTACTTACTAAGTTAAAATTTCGAAAAGTATTGAAATTAATGTATGCTACTCTAAGACATTCATTTGATACTGCTTTCAATATTATAACTTCAAAAAATTTATTTGTAATAATTGAGCATTTTAAAATCTATCACACATACACACAAATGACATACTAATGAGCCATTTTTAAAAAGAAAAAGTAACTGTTATGAATTCTATCCAGAATATTAATAAAACATTAACGAATATATCGGCATATACTATTTCATTGAGGAATATCTGCTTCTCCAATTTTCCGTTGACCGTAACTTGTATGCAGAACTTACCAGTACTTTTTTCAAATTCTTCAGCTTTACACGGGCATTCAAACTTCCACATTCTCAAGAAGTTCATTTTCCGCGTGTGGTGGAATACGTAAAAACTGGTTTCGCTGAAAATAAGTCAACTGGGGCTGTTTTCCTCGGCATCCAAAAAGCTTTCGACAGAGTCTGGCATACAGGCCTACTCTATAAAGTAATCAGAACTAACACTCCACCTTATTTAATTAAACTAATAAACGCCTTCCTAAATAACAGAAATTTTGTAGTCCTCGTTAACCACTCCTACTCTTCCCTCAAAAATATCAACGCGGGAGTCCCACAAAGGGCCCTCCTCTCGACCACACTTTTTAATATTTATGTCAATGATATTCCTAGGACAAGCTTCTCTACAATCTGCATGTACGCCGACGACACGGCAATCCTGGTACAGAACAGTGATTTAAAAACAATCACCCACGCACTACACAAACACCTAGCCAGACTAGAAGATTGGTTCTCCACCCGGAAAATTGCCCTTAATGTAGACAAAACGGAGGCCGTCTTTTTTCTCGTCACATTTGAGGAAACCACCAGATTTGTTTTTACATAACACCCACATACCCTGGTCTCAAAACACCAAATACCTTGGTGTCATTCTAGATAAAAGACTCACTATCAAACTACACATCACACGATTACGTAAACATTTCATAGCACTTATCTCTTGCTTCTCAGAATCAATGATGAAGATCTCTTAGGTACCTCCATATGGAGCCGTGGTTTGAGTTCGATAAATCCAGAGATGGAGAAAATAGTTATTGTTTATATTTACAATTAATATGCACAGTTACTTTTTACAATTTAAATTAATAATGCGGATACACCTTTGAAGGTGTTGCGGGTAGGTGCGGACAAAGACCTTGCATCCATCCGTTGAGCCTAACTGTTTTCAGAATGTTCTGCTGCGGCGTCTCGAAAGTTCAGTTGCAGTAGCAAGGCGGGAAAGTACGGCGCCACAGTTACAGTTAAGTGAGGAGTGTCGGCAACAAAAGTAGTAGGCTTAAGATTTATTAACAATTACATAGTTCCAAAAAACATGATCCAATTTAAATCATATCTTGTAATATGTGAGGAAATTTCATTAACATGAAAACTTCGGTACCATAACTTACACAAGGTTTTTGTGTTTTGGCTTTAAATGATGGCTTACAAACCCAAATGAAAAATACTTTTTTTCCCTTCAAATGGGCTGCATTTTGGTAGTGTAATCTTTACAGACAGTACAAGTCATTAAATGTGAGAGACACTGAATGGATGGCACCCTCTAGTGGAGGCTCCAGCACCAAAATTTTAAGGGGACACAGTACGATTCAATTGACAAAAATCGATCAAAAAATCAAATTTTATTTGTTGAGCTTAAATTATTGTTTATATACTTTTCTATAACCTGACAAAATGTGAAAGCTCTAAAAAAAATAACAATGAATTATGACAGCTTTTGCGTTCGATTTTATTCACATCACTATGGCAAATCAAAATTTTTAAATTAGTTATCTCTGAAAGATAAACTAACTAGTTTGTCTTAATTTAAAATAATAAGGCTTTTTTTCTATTGCCCTAAATGCTTTGAATTTATTTTTTTACCTATTGCAAAAGTTGCTAACAAAAGTTGGTACGCATTTTTGAATCAAAGCAATACTTATTTTTTTTTAAAATAATTGAACTGAGAATTTGTACTTTTTTTAAGGAATTTTCAATAAGCATTCAGAAAATGAAGTATTGAACAAATACCAATCATGTTATCGCAAAACCCATACCAACTTTTTCTATGCATAGTGTGAGGTACTTGTAAATCATATTTCATGCGTGTACGTAAATTTTTGAAAAGAGGAGTAGTATTTTAAAATCGCTTCACAAATTTGAAATTTTTTCCTTGAAAAATTAAATGGCTAGCTTTTTATGAAATTGTGAGCACAAAATCTGTTTTACATAGTATACACACATAGGAAGCAATCAAATTTTTTTTGAAAATCTTTAAATTAAAAATTTTTGCTTAAATCGTACCATGTCCCCTTAAAGATTGAATTTATTCAATGCAAGTTCTCGTTGGATACTAACCATTACCATGATTTAATTTTGCCGCAAAGATAAGAGCAAAATACATACTCAGGGTATCATTCACATGCGAAATACTCATATCAATTGCGATGCCATGATTTTCAATTTTTGTAAATCGATCGAATCCAGACTTGATCAAACTCGCAAACTTCAGCTTACAAGGTGCACATATTTCCTACAAACCACCGAGTAGAAACACATATACTTAAACATGTTTACATTTTCCCCAATAAAGCACTTTCATTGGATTACGTATCCCATGAGGTTATGCTCCAAAGGTTTTCCATTAATTTTTTACAAAAAATATAAAAGCGATTTTTGAAAATATTGAAATACATTTTTCAAAATGCAAAATACATTTATAAAATGATAAATATTTATGAAAGTGTTTATGTATACCATACGAATTTGCATTACCATTAATCTTTAGCAATAATTATTACTAATAGATATAAAAACACTCGGTAGTATATACATCAATCTAAATTTTTAAGCATATAATTTATATATATATATATATATATATATATATATATATATATAAGTGAGTGTTTGTTTGTGTGTGAGTACCATATTTACTCGAACTCGAATCTAAGCTACCGTCGATTTTAAGCTGCACCCTGAATTCTCAACCCATTTTTGTGAAAAAATGTGTTCATCGATTCTAAGACACACCACCAATTCACTACAAGATTTTGAGGGGAAAAAAATTTACAAATTATTTATATATATAAGAACATACATAAAAAGTTTTTTATTAAATGAATTAGACGTTAATAATGCATTTATTCAACCATTTTTAAAACTTTCAAATGCAAACATAAACCTGTAATTACTCCAACCGTCAATACAATGTTCCGAAAATGGTTCGTCATACCCACTTTTACAGCTTACTTCGGAATTGGAGCATGTGTCGCCATTTTCGTCCACAGTTCCATCCACTGAACCATCCAATGTACTGTTATGCAGTATAATTTTTAAAAGAAGGTATTATTGAAGAATGTAAAAGAATTATTAAAGACGATTGAACATTTGCTAGCAAAAAATATATTATTTTGTTTACGCCATCGACATATATATGTTTCATCCTTGTCAAGTTTTCAGTGGCCGCTGCTCTGCTTTCGTTTTTATAGCACATAAAATGGTCTCCTTTTCAAAATTGCGTCATTCCTAACTGGGCTTGATTTTATTAACGATATATTTGATGTTTAGGTGATTAAAAAAAAACCGTGTACAAAAAAATTTCTAAAGAAGAGCAGACTGAAATATTCAGGATAGACTGAATACTGGAGATAACAGGGTTATGAAAAAAGTAATCGATGTAAGTGGCCTGAATAGAAAGTTACGTTTTTTTTTGAAAGGGGTTGAAACTCAATTTCCCCCAACTAAAAAATGTTTTGCCTTCAATTGTAATCCACACCTGATGTGTCAGTAGCATTAACATGATAGTTCTACTGAAATAATATATATCTAATATATAAAATTCTCGTGTCACAGTGTTTGTAACCAAACTCCTCCGAAACGGTGTGGCCGATTCTTATGAAATTTTGTGTGTATATTCAGTAGGTCTGAAAATAGGACGTAAACTATTTTTTATTCCGATATTGAAATTAGTTGAAAAGATACTAATTAAAAACCTTAAAACGCTTAATTGTCTTAACCCTGAGTGTTATTTTAAACGCCTGGCGTCGTGAATGAGCAGAAGGTGAGATTTTTCCGTATTCTCGGCGTTATTTAAACAGCCATCCGATATTTGTTTTTTAAATCAGACAAAAAATAATTACAGAATCGGAAGGATCATTTCTTTTGCCACGATACAGTATAATTGTTTTGCAAAATAATAATATTTTCTATTTTTTAATTATTTTTTTTAAAAAATAGTTGAAATTGATGCGTTTTTATGAAAATTATTTCTAAATCGTTGCGTATGAATTTATTTTCGTGTTATGAAAACGATATTCTACACTAAATAACTTCAAGCCTTTTTCTTTTAGAACCAGTCATTTAAAAAATAAAATGCTAAAATTTTTTTTTTTTAAAGACTTTTTGAAAATTTTGAAAATTCTTAACTTAACATTGAATAATTTCGTTATTTATTAAGATTATGATACGAAACATTTGTTGCGTTTGTTAAATAATGTTATCAAACGTCTGTGCGAACATTGAAAATATTGCCTAAAAATTACGGATTTTAAAAAAAAAATTGTTATTTTCGTAAAATAACGTTATTGCAAGAAATAATCTAAACAGTATTTTTTGTACATTTTTTATTTAAAAGTCCTTCGTTTTCGAAATTAATGTATGAAGTTTGAAAGCATTAACTTAAAAATTATGCCCTAAAAAATAAAAACTTTAATAAAAATACGCGATTTTACAGTTTGCCAAGCCTTGGCGTCGAAAAATGATTTTGCGCCAAATAGCTTTCAACTGTTTCACCTGAAACTTCACATCTAACTCAAGGGTTACAACAAAAAGTTCTTACTTAAAAATGCGAAAATCAGCAAATTTGGTGAGTAAAAAAAATGCGAGTGAAAAAGTTATTTCTGCTTCAATTTTCATCATTTTCTCCTTATATAATTTTCAAAATTAAATCATTATTGATGTCAGATTAAGATGATAGAATGTATTCAATACAAATTTCTGAGATTCATTTAAAATATTTATCATTATCAAATCAGTGATTTTTAAAAATAAAAATCCAAAAACTTTTTTGAACAAATTTTAATAAAAAACTCAAAATACTTAAATCAATCGTTTAATGATTTCTTCTTTAAAAAAGATAATTTCATGAAACTTAAATCCGATGTGTCGAACATTTCAAAAAATCCTCACAATTTTACTTCAAGATTAAAAATTGTAGTGAAATTTTGAAATTTAAAAAAAATTTCTACTTTTCTGTCTTTTTTCAACATACAACTATTTTTAAAAAGGCTACACTTTCGTTGCCGAGGACTAAAAAACTGCAACGAAAGAATTGGAAAGTGAGTGAGTAATTTATAAATTCGCACTGTTCTTCTACTCGAGACATTTTGGCGACGGACTTCGAAATTTTCAGCTACGGTAAAGTGACGAGGACGACACCTGAGCCTTTCACCCATCTCTCCTAATTACCACACCAACTTAAGAACAAATTTCGAAAACGGGAGTTTTTATGACATAGTTAAAAAAATCACTCACATTGTGCGCATACACACACACACACACATAAAAGCTATCGTCCTAAGGGAAACAGGAAATTCCAATGGCGATGTAGTTATTCAATCGGGAATAGCCCGTGCATCCCCGGGGTAAGCGGAGAGGAAAGAAACAAAGAAGTCAAAGTAATTTCGAAAAATAATATTGGAAGTGGTGATTTTCTCAAGAGAAGGCAAAATGTTAAACGAGAAAGCCATGATACGCACTCACGGGCCATGCACTCACATCGTACGTGTCACACCCACACAGAAGTGCTGGCGTCAGAAATAAAGGAGGAAATAAACATGGGGATTAAGTTATACCCTCGGTAAAAGCCCGTGCAACGTCGGGTCGGATCAGCTAGTATATATATATATATATATATATATTGTAAAATTGTGGATAATTTTTTTAATTGTTATGTTTTTTAAGTTTGCATGCTTATAGAAAATTTTACGTTTCACAAAATGCAATGTATTTACATCATTTTAAAGAGAATTTAATACTAAATTCAATACAAAAAGAAACAATTAAAATATTTGCAAAGCAAAAATGTTATGCTGCAATAAAATCGATATGCAATAGATAGTGATGATAGCGGTGAGTTATCATTGCCTAGTTAGGTAGCCATTATTTTAATTATACCTTCATATCGAGGTTTCATTGCGCTAAAAGTAGTTTTCAGCTCTTTTTTCTTTATTACATGATGCCAGGAAACAATTACATTCACAATTAGTTCCTTTTGTTTTATGGGTACCTCATTCGGCAACATTTCTCAAACGATACCACAAGTTTTCGGTAGGACTAAGGTCAGGACTGTTTCCTGGAGAGGACAGCACCTCACAAATCTTAAAAGGATACCGGTTTTGGATCCGGCTAACGGAAAAGTATTTAAATTTATTGCTGCATCCAACGGAAACTTTTTTTAAATAGAGACAAATAATTTATGTACTTCAATTCTACCATTGCTCTTTCGATGTAATTCAATTAAATGTATACACCTATTTTATTTCTTTCAGTAATTCTGTGCTAAATTGAATTAACTGTTTTAGACAGTTATAATTATTTATATTTGATCAAAGCATGGGCCTAAACATATAAAGCTCATTCATAAATATCAGTTAATGTGTAAAGGAAACCATTATTTTATAAATTTGTCAATTCTCCGTAAAACAAATAAACATGTGTTGAACTATTTAATATTACCACTAGGAGAATTTTTAAAACAATTATTTAACTATACTCAAATCATTGCTTCACGAGCTATTTCAAGAAATCCAAACGATATCTTAAATGCCTGTTTAGTAAGGAACGGGCATCAAATTTTATTGTAAATGTAAGGATTATGTTGAGAACAATTTTGCTAGTGTTCCATCATGCCCATGTTGACTAAAAATTGTTTTTAATTACAGTCGGACCTCCGTATAAAGAAACCTTATTTTGCGAAATTCTTTATTTGGAGAATCTTTTCTGGAACCAAGAACTTTTACTATTTTTCCTTGTAAAAAAACATCCAAAGAGCAAATGAATTTTCCGAACTCCAATCACTTTCTCTTGTGTTCTGATTTTGTCCTCCTTTTTAAAAAAAATATATTTCAGGATATTTTTCAAACTATTTTCTTTTTATCTCATTGTATAGTGATCAAAGGTCTTGAACTGGTTTTACCAGGTGCCTTACTCACCTAGAGTGATACAATTTTCGTAAATTGTCAAAGAAAAAATTAACAGATTTCACCAGTAATTAAATTTAAAGACATATGTGGTGAATACCGGCTGCATGTGTGTGGTGTTATCACATAATAATCATAATCATATTCTGGAGTCGTAGAAATAATACTAGAGTCCAAGAAATTTGGCTTTTCCTGGAGTTGTTGGTAACAATAACATTCAACAATAAACTTAACAATCTTTAACAAATTAATCTATTACATTAATTGTACTGAAACTAAAGATAATTCTTGTATTCAAGATAAAAATGCTAGTAGACAACGACAATCTAGTACGCCGAAGCAAAGAATTAGGAGTAAACAACAGCACATCTAGTTATGCTGAAGCCAAGTTCAAGATTTAACTGAGGCAGAATCCGTTACATATGGTTTCTATCGAGATAGGCCACGTGGGTTCTGAGCGGGGTGTCAACTAAGCTCCACCTACTCAGACCACCCGGTCCCTAATTTACAACATCCTGCCCGCGGATGAACCAGTCGGTTCTCAAAAAATGTTCATGTATTCAAGCAATTAAATTTTAAAATTAAGTATTTCTTGACTTCTAGCACAATTAAATTTTAAAAAATACTAAAAATTTTTTAAAAAAATTCTAACAAATTTCAATGCATTAATAAGAAATAACATCCAAACAACAAATATCCTGAAAATTAAGAAAGAAAATAGATATTTCATCATATAAAATTTAAACATTGTAAATGTTCTACTTATTAATAAGCTACTGATCAAGCTACTTATTAATCCTTGAAGTAAGCAAGAATTAAATGAATTACACATAATAAATACTAAATTGTCAAAACATTAGAAATTTTTGAAAAACATATATCTATTGAAAATATAAAATAGTTCAAAACACAATTTTCATGAATCATTCTAGTTATAGCAACAACATTTAAGAGCAAAATATTAGACTGCATTTGAATCTAAAGAAATATACATTATAAAACAAATATTATCAATAAAATTATTTACATTAATCAGCATTCAAAATATCATAAAAATTATGTTATTCTAGAATATAAGTACTTTAATATTTAGAATGACAACAAATTTTAAAAATCAGTCCTGAATTTCTAAATTATACAACAATTGTACATGACGTTTAATTATGTATGAATCAGTCTTGGTTTTGTAAGCTCTTACCTTGCCATCTCTACCGGGGAATAATTCAAGAATTTTTCCCAATTTCCAGAAATTTCTTGGTAATTGATCATCTTTGATCAAAACCACATCATTAACTTTAAATTGAGAAGAATTTTTAAATAAGCTTGAGTGAGCGGATGTTAAATTTAGCAAATATTCATTCTTCCACCTAGACCAAAAGGATCTCATTAGCTTTTCGCGATAGTTAAAATCTTTAATTAAGCATTTTCTGGAAGAGAGATTGGAATCACACACACACACACACACCACACACACACAACACACAACACACACACACACACACACACACACACACACAAGGTGAAGTCTTACAGGTGGTAGCGAAGTGATTCGTTTTCCTATAATAAAATGTGCTGGAGTCAAAGGAATTGGTTCCTCTGTTTCGCTAACAACGTAAGTGATAGGTCGAGTGTTGATCAATCCTTCAATCTCAGTTAGAACAGTTGATAACTGCTCAGTAGTGAGTGATGATTTTCCTAGTGTATTTCGAAGCGCGGCTTTCAAAGAACGCACCATACGTTCATAGAAATTAGTATGTAGGTATGGTAGAATATGTTTGAAATTTGCTGGTTATGAAGAATACACGCTTAAGGTGTCCGACTGGTTGCGACAACTTTTTTTTGAAAAAATGGAGATATGGGATTTTTTTGTGATTTTTAAATTTATTTGGTATATTTTAAGAAAAAAATCCTAAAATTGAAAAGAGAAAAAAAAATTATTATTATTAAAATGGGAAAAAACTGGTAAAGATTTACAAAAAATTACGTAAATAGGGCCCGCTCTGTACAAAAATTTTATAAACAAATACTCAATTTTTCAGTTTTGATATGTTACTTTGTTATTAATGTTTGAAGTGACGTTCAGGATAAGAGATATTTTAATTTTTACAAAAAATAGAGCACTTTATCTTTGTTGTTATACGAAATTGCTTAAAAAAACAGTGGATATATTCACATAAGGGACTGTAAATTTTGTAATAATGCAGTGATTTATAAATCTGAAGATCAAAATAATTATACTATTATACAGAACATACACAAAAAATTTCAGTAAATTATTTTATAAACTTTTTCAGCAATCCTTGTCCCCGTTTGATTTTTTTCAAAAAATCACATTTTGTGTAAAACACATTTTAAAGTTTGAAACACTTTTTTTCTAAATATTAATACTCACCTACAGGTTTAAAATTCCCCAGATTTATACATAACACCTTCCTTTTTCTCAGATAATGCACAGTTCCTTTTTTTAAGTCCTCTGAGTTTTTTTTTCTCTTGTTTTTTGTAGTTGGCAATGAATGTCTCTCCGAGTCGACAATTCTTTCGTCATCAACGTTTGAATAGCCCTTCACAATGAAAAAACCCATTGGGATGTGTAAATGTTCCAACACGGAAAGAATCCCTTTAGATCCATCATTGAACTGTAATACAGCTAAGAATGCGCCAAATTGTAATGTCAGAAGTTCAACAAAAGTTTCTTTTGGGATTATGCTCCACAAAACACCATTAAAACTTTCATCGGCATTTTGGGTCTTTCCATGCAAACATTTTTCGAGAAGTGATTGATCACATAAATCCATATAGGTGTTTTTCACCGTGTTCAATACATCAGTTGGTAAGCCAGGTATTCTATGTTTATGCAGTTTTCCTTCTTGCTTGGCCTTTTGGTATTTGCACCACGTATCGGATCCAGAAGGGCATTGTCCATGCATGGGTTTTTTGTTGGCTGAGCGGCAATGAAAAAATGCAGCAATGACTGCAGTCTGCATGTTAGACAAATTGCCGACATTACTTCGAATAGTAATTCCAAAATAATTTTGAAGTGTGTCGATAAATTTTTCGGTCAATTTGCCTTTCCACCTAAACCTTTTGTGGATTTCTTCAGCTTTCGTAAACGAGAGCCAACTCTCTTCTGCACATGTCCTATGCACTCATATTTAGTTATGCTCTCAATACCATACATGTCTTTCACATTATTGAACGCCTTTGAATCCCCATCTCCATAGTAAGATGTATATCGAAGACTGCGGTTTGCTTCAGACCTTTCAAAAATCCTATAAGCACCGACAGTTTCCATATTAGCTGATCCTTTGTGATTTTTACAAAAATGTGACACTACGCATTTTTTGGAGGGTCCCGATGTTTTTTCGTTTTTTGTACACACTCGACAATATTGACTGAGCACTTCAATGTCTAATATTTTTCACAGAAATTGCCGAAACACATCCATTCAGAGAAGAGTAGCCACGTTTTTGCCATGTACCATCTACATCTAACGCCACACTCATTTGAACATTCCGCAATGGATTTTGCTGACTCCAACATAGAACTGTTTGCAGCTTGTGACGTAGCATGCAGCAACTTAATTTCATGTTGTCTGTATGTACATTTTGAAAGATAAGGAATATTCAGCATACTGAACAGTTTCTTTCCAGCTGAAAATCCTTTGCCAATAACTCTCATTCCAAAGACGAGAAGAAGGTTTACTGTATTTAAATTATTCACCTTTGATGTAGAAGTGAATGCTTTTGAAAATGAACAATTCTTACACTTGAGACACAAATTTGACTGCAAACCAGGTCTCCAGTCTTCAACCAAGTACAGTTCTTGATCAAAACAAACAGGGCAAGAAAGAATAGAGAATATTGATACCAGTATTTCGATGTCGAAAATCCTATTACCAGAAAGAGTTCCGGTATCAACATTAAATAAAGTGTCACTTAATCCTCTTCCCAATTTTTCTGTACTAATACTTCCATCACTAACTTTCTTTTGAGCAGTGTGGAAATTACCATTAAACTTTCGATTCTTTGGACGTATTTTTCGTCCGTGTCCCATGGCAGATATTTTGAAGAATAATTAAAAAGAAGTTTTATCAAATACGAAAATCAAAATGAACCTGTTTCAGTAAAAACTAGAATGAAAAAAGTTAGCAGTGATATCGAACGTTAAGAAGTAAATAAACAAATATCCTGAAATTGCCAGATTTAAAAAACTCCTTTCATAAAAAAAAATAAGTGAGGCTTCTTAATAACGTTAAACAAAATATTAAAATATACTTTACTTCAAAATATATTTTTGAAAAAGTGAAAATAAACCGAACAAAGTTTCAGTTTTGGTTTCAGAATGCCACTTCCGGTCGGCAGTTACCAACTGGAAGTGTCATTTGCTTGTACTAAAACAGTTGTAACTTTTGTTCTAGTGAACGAAAAATAAAAAACGTGGTAATTTTATAAAGCTAATAAGTTGGTCTACAAAATAGAATCATAAAATTTTTTTGTCTATTTTTCACCAAATCCCCGATTTTAGGGTAGTCGGATACCTTAACTTTACTTGTGGTCTTAAAATTAGAAAATGTCCTTACAAATCGATTAATTTAATATAAAACTATTTTTTAAGTCTGGTAATATATATTCTTGGACAATGTGCTTTAGTCCCTGGTTTTCCTTGAAGATTTTTCTTTGGTAGGTAAAGGCCGCGGTGGCCGAGTGGTCTAGGCATCGAATCATGGCTAGCGTGTCATGAGTTCGATCCTAGTACCACTAAAGATCCGCCGTGTAGGGGAGCGATGCACGTTAAATCTGTCGAGAGCTCAAACGTCCTCCGTTGGTGTGGTGTGGTAGTTAGGAGAGGGGGGTGCCAGCTCAGGTGTCGTCCGCGTCACTTGACCATGGTTCAAAATTACGCGGACCGTCGCCAAAAGCCCTCGTGTTGCTAATTCAATGCGACGTTAATATTATCTCACTCACTTTGGTAGGTAAAATACATGTATATGCTCATCCCGTAGAAAAACTGATATCTCAAATTAAAACATTTCCTTTTAGTAGATTCAATTTTTCGAAGTAAAATCTTCGGCTGGTCGGTCTAGAACACACATTAATTTGAAGTTATCAAATATATACATTGCCAAGTCGAACACTTTATTATCATGTAGAGTCCTGTATCAAACGGATTGCAACTTGCATGTTATGGGATGCATTGTCTCTTTGTGCCTCCACTGTAACCTAGCCCCTTGGATAACCATCTGCCTACCATCCCTTATTTGTGTGTCCCGGTTCCTTATGCAAAAATACACATTTATTGTTCTCCTTCTTCAATTGAAAAATAGGACAGCCTCACCTGTTGTCAGCCATCCATATATTTCGTTTAACATGTGAACTTCCTGCACATGTGCTCAGAAAGAATCTGTTTGATGAGCTCGATATTGAAAGCAATGCTGGACCTTCCCTTTGGGATGTTCTTTCTGTACAATATATATATGTCGAATTAAACTTCCGCTACTCAGAGATTCCTCGATACCATTCTACTCGTCGGAAGAAAATATATTTGGACAACAGACACTTCATATAATGCACTCAAAGTTTCCGAAATAAAAAAAAAATGTTACAAAACTACCAAGAGATGGTACGGAGAGTCAGCACATTCCTTTTAAAATATGCAAATGTTACGCACAATAAAAAGATGATGTTGTTCTTACCGCAATCAAAAATGCATAATGTCGACGTTGTCTGGAAAAGCACTTCTTCAGAAGCTATACTACGGCGACAGTTATAATGCAAACACAGCTGTAAGAGAGTTCCACCGTCTCAAGAAATGACCAATTTAGTTTGATGTCGGAGTGTGCGCTTAAAGCCATGATGGTAAAATTCGAGAAACAGGAAAGTTAGGCGTTATTCCTGGAAGAGGACGAAAAATAGTCAACCCCGCCGTCCTAGAGAATATTGCTAAAGCGGTCGTTTAAGCAATCAGTGAATCGCTTCACTGAACTGTCAGCGTACCGACCATTTCACGTACTTATGATATGCCCTATTCCCCTGTCCGACAAATCAAGTGTAAAAAAATTTGCATTTCTACCCTTATAACATTCAAGCAGTTGAACAATTGAAACAACACGACCCAGATACTCACAAAGCCTTCGCGCTAGAATTTCTCGCAAGATTGGCGGTCTATGATTCTTGGCCATGGAACGTACTGTAGGTGGACCAGATTCACTTCCATCTTAACAGAACAGTAAATATAGCCATACATGTCGCATCTGGGTGACAGAAAACTCCCCCACGGTACATGTCAAAGCATTGTATGATACGAAAGTGACCATATGGCGCAGTTTCACTGCTTCATTCATTTCCAGCACCTATTGTGGCCGCGGTAGCCAAGTGTTCTAGGCATTGGATCATGACTAGTGTGTCATGAGTTTGATCCAAGTACCACTGATGACCCCTCGTGCAGTGGAGCGATGCACGTAAAGTCTGTCGAGAGCCCAAACATCCAGCCTTTGGTTTGGTATGGTAGTTAGGAGAGGGGGTGCCAGCTCAGCTGACGTCCGCGTCACTTGACGATGGTTCCAAATTACGCAGACCGTCTCCAAATGCCCTCGTGTTGCTGAACAGTGCGACATTAATATTCATTCACTCACTCACTCCATCAGCTATTTTCTAGAATGAGTGACACAATAAGGACTTGCAACATGTTCTTTTAAATAAGAACGGGGTCGTGAGATATTACAGACCTACGCAATTCCTACTCTCTAGCAATGAGTCCGTTTACAAAAAAACCATATGCATACCCCATGGAGCCCCACCTGGCATTGCGAGCTTAGTTCACCAATAGTTAAGGCACGTATTTACGTGCACGTGTGATCGATCACCCGATCTTTCCCTACAACTTATTTGGAATTAAAGGCAGTTTTTGCATAATATGCATGTAAAATAGCCATTCATTTAATAAAGGCGGAAATTATTTAATAAACCTTAATTACAAAGTAATGCAATTTAAAAAAGATGAACAAGATTAATTTTTCATAAAATTCCGAAGTGTGTTAAAAAATTCTAAATTTAATATTCCTCCTGGTATTATTTTTTCAAAATAATAATTATATTTTTTGCAAACACATACGTGGAAAAAAGACATGTTTTACGTAGAAATGTATGATTTCTTAAAGAATGCTTACAATATCGTAATCTTTTTTTTTATTAGTAACATACTTCCTGATATTTTCTATAAAAATGTTATTAGCCCTGATCAAAAGAATATGGTCTACATAATGCCTAAACAAAGATTCCACAACCTTTTGGCTATGGTAGGTAAATTTTATTTACCATTATTTTTTTGGGTACCGCACATTAGAAAAAAATCGATTCAGGCAATAGTTCTTGTGATGTTAAGAATAAGTGGTCAAGAATATAAATTTAGGGTCTTATCATGCATTAATTTTACCTCACTTAATGGTATTTAATAAAAAAGGAATCTACAGCACAAATTATAAAAATTCCCCACTAATACAATAAAATAAAATAAAGTTTATGTCAAACTTATCCCATGAAAACTTTATTTCATATCGCAATAACGGGGGAAGAATTTGTGGTTTTTAATTTGACACGATTCTGAATATTTAGTTGTTAAACAACTTCTATGTGGAAAAAGTAGAAAGCATAGCACGTTAGGGCTTCTTAAACTGTGGGGCTCTCCCACAGGGGTTCGTGAAAAATCTACGTGAGAGGGAGGCAAGAACATGTCGAAAATAAACATTTAAATTAATTACAATTTTACTGAAAGGAAACAAAAAATAATATATATTTTGACATAATAAAAATAAAATACACATTCATAATGATTTATTATACTTCGAAATATATCGGAAAAGGAGTATTTGATAACACAGGGTTAAAATTAAAAAAATACAGGAGAGTGAAATCTCAATTTATAGCATTTTTTGTTGCTGATTTCAGAAATAATAATAAGAAAATTCCATCATGTCATGCTTTATTGAAAAAATGAATTTTACTTGGATTTTTATGCACTTTTACCAAAAATTTTTTGCAGCATTGAATTTCCTCCCTCCCTGGCTTAACTTAATTCAACATTGGAACGTACATAATAACAATCTTTGACTTCCTTCTGTTCCTGTCACAACAATCCTTTACCAATAGAGTTGCGTGACCATTCACTTTGATCCTTATCTTGGCTTGATAATGCAGGAGCTGTCACTCGTCTGGATTTTGATTCGGAAAGTACGACACGTAAAATGGGAACTTGTTCTGAATTTTTCTTTCATGTGTAATTTATTGTAGTGCGTACGATGCGAAAGTAGGAGCTTCAGCTCAGAAACACTTTTAACAGTTTTTGGTTATGTTCTTTTCATGAAGCATAGCTTTGAGTTCTAGACGTTGCAAAAATTTGCCACATGATTTTCGTTACATATACGAAAAATATAGTTTAATTTAAAATCGCATGAGTAGCATTACACACCATGCAAAACAACTTTAGCTTGCGTATTTTGAGAGGAAACTTGGAGACCAAGTCAAATCATGTGTGTGTAAGTGTGTGTGGGTTCATAATATCTGTGTAATGTGTCTCAACCATCTACGCTTCTGCCTCAAAGGAAAGAATATTGCAGTATGATTTGGAGTTTCTATGACATAGAAGAAGCCGAAAATAACTCTAAAGATAGCTACTTTTGTTTCGGTCTTACCCATAGGTATGACCACAAAAAAAATCAAAAGCTCATATCTTATCCTGATAATCTTCAATTGGGCATACACCTCGTTCATCATGGTCCAATTAATGCAGTGCTTTTGCCTGAGTAGAAAAACGTTACCAGGCATATCTGAAGCTAGGTTGACAGATGAAATTTTGTGGGTCCAGATATTCGCCCGTTTCTGAAGGATAACGATTTGAAGGAAGGAAAAAGAATCACGAGTTATTTTTAAAGATGTCTTCAGAAGGTTTATTGGCAATTCAAAGGATCTTGACTTTAAAAGAATTTAAATGAATAAGCTGGAAAATTTCAAAAGTTATGTTGTTCTATGAGTGTGAAAATACATTTCCTTTTTACTTACATGCGGAATTCTCCCTTAAAATTTAGAATAGTCGGTGAAGAACACACACACAGAATGAAAGGTTCCATCAAGATATCAAAGATATGGATAAGAATATTCTAGCCCACTATTATTGGATTTTAAGCGAGATAAGTCTGAGATTAAATATAAAAGAACTTTAAAAAGAAGCTTCAAAGGGGAGGAAAAAGGCCCCCAAGGATTTTTTTTTCATTTCTTGAGCATTTTATATAATACATACTTCTAACTTGTATGAACACATGCTCGAATTTTGCTCCTCTACGTCAGTCGTCTATCTTATATTAATATCTTAATAAAAACAAATTAAAATATAATGGTATGGTGATTTTCTTTTAGAAATGTCACCATAATTGGTTGTAAATGTATAAATCTTGAAGGAAATTCTTTTTTTTTTTTCACGATCAAAAACAGCCAGCCAGCCTAGAAACAATGGATTTTATCTAATTGCTGGAAATTTTTTTTGCCTCACTAGAAACAATATTTAAATAGATTTAACTGAATAAAAACCACTGTTACCAAATTGACCAAGCTAAATTGTTCGAGATAATTCTTTTTTAAATAGAGCTTTAGGAAAAACATTGTTATTGATTTTGAAAGAATCCTCACGCGACGGGGGAAAAAATTGAAGTTATTTTCCAAAGCAGCACACTAAATAATACAAAAATCATTTAAAGCATCTTTTGTATTCTTCCAAAACTTAAACTTAAAGCGCAAAGTACGCTTTTTTGCATTAAATACGTTGTTATTGCATAAGAGAAGGGGGCGTTGAAAATTATGACTCTGAATTGGGTTACAAATATTGGAAGTTTGAGAAGCAATGCACAGATACATACACACACACGCACAATTTTCTCTTCAAACAATTAAATTTTTTCTACAATGGCAGTCAATAATTTAAAATAGCTGTTGATTCATCGTTAGTTTCAGTAACACTATAAATGTGTTTTTCCCCCTATTTTTTTTGAAGTTGTTTTTTCAATAAAATACATTTTAAATTTATTAACTTCCATCCACTCAAAACTGACTAATGTGTATGGTTACGCAAGAGTCACTGAGAAATTGTACCTTTTACGCGTTGCCGATGCCTAGAATGAATTATTTAATAAATCTAAGTTATGCCACTTCCAAAACCATACTCTAACACTATATACACATTTCTTCTTTTTTTGTTGTTATACTCATTCCCTTTGTATGGGATTAAATTCCGAAGCAAACTTTAAAATATCTTTACTTTTGAAGTTAGCAAGCAAAATAAATCTATTATAAGCTGTCAATTTAAATTATTTTAATCTGAATCTTCAAAGATCATTATCGTCATGCACATTGCGACACTTTTGCTGACTGCATTGAATTTCAGCCTGCATAATATTTTATTTCCACATCACTTCAAGGGAAAAATAAGAATTTTTATTTTAAAGTAAGTTTTTAACATAAAAAACGCTTATATACAGTGGACCACAAAAGAGTTCGGTACACATGCAGTTTTCTATAAAATGTAATGCTTTCCAATAATAAAAATTAATATACCAGAATTTTAATTTTCTTATGATATATGCAACTTGTTCTTAATGGAATAACAAAACAAATTTTAAAGCATAATAAAACTGTTATTTAAAAAAAAAAATAATTTAAAAACTACTATAAAACTACACTACAGAAGTCTTCTTTCGCTTCAAAGAAATATCATCATATTTATAAATAATATTGCATTATTTTCTAAATTTAATAAGCAATTTGATATATTTGAGCGTTCACGATAACTTTTAAACGTCTTGGTATGGATTTCGACTATTTTTTGTATTTGGTGCATCGATGTTCCTCCATTCTTCTGCGCTTATTATTTTTACTTCACATTTGGTTATATATATATGTCATGTTTATGTTTTTTAAAAATAAAATAATTTAAAACGAAATATGTTCTACAAGGCTTAAAAAGGTTGGTTTAGGAAGTTTTTTAAGAATTTGGAACTGTTATAGAGAAACCAGTGGCATATATTTGGAGCAGTGCCTTGGTGTCATTATCTTGTTAAAAAATGAAGTCATCTATAATATCCAAATTATGGTCGAATAATTTCAAATTTTTCTCTAAAATATTTAACAAAGCCCATGAATCACAATACCATAAAACATAACAAAATATCTCATTCTGAAGCCGATTTATACCTCCACGCAAGAACTTCACCTTGCTTTTTTTCCAACAAAAATCTTGGGATTAAATTTTTCAATTTCTTCATCTACAAACTGTTATACACCCGTCTTAACCAAAAATGTTGAATTTTCTTTTATCCAACCGATTTTATTTCAATGTTTAATTTTCTGAAATTTAATTTCAAGAATATATTTCTAACAGTGAAGCCTGGGGTTGGAGGCGTTCTTGAGTGAGGGTGTAAATTAGCTTCAGAGCTAGGTAATTTGGTATTTTTTTGAATATTGTGAATCATGAGCTCTATTGCAAGACATAAATCATTTTCCTCCGGACTTTTATTTTTCAGCAGGTATAAGATTTCTTACCTATATTTAGAAAATTATAGTAACGTTTACACGTGGAACATAATGTAAATATTGTATAGAATAAAATATTATATCTATTAATGTGGTGCCCGTTAACACTTAGTTCCTTTAAGTTGACTATAATAATACCCAGGTTCGCTTTTCAAACTTCCAGTCCGCATTACAAATGAGTTAATCTATTTTAATCAAATCCAACGATAACGCAACTCCAATTGAACATTCACAAATTAAAATTAAAATAATTTAGTTTGTTGCATTTCTAGATTACACGATTACATTAACAATTTAAGCATTAAAAATTATCAATAATAAAATTCGAGAAACATTGAATGGTAAATAAGAATCAATTCTCCACTTATCTGAAACGGAGGTGAGGGATGGAGGGCAGTGGAAATAGTTTACTGATTCCTACTCTACGGCATCTGAAATTCATAAAACGTCTCTACCTGAAAACTATCAAGCAGCACATTTTAAGGGAGAAAAAAACTCTTATTTTTGTGCTTACGCGTGCTCTTTGACAAAAACCCCTATTGGGCATTCCTGCACAAAGTTACAATTTCAATTAAATTTATAAGGTTTTTCACCCTTGAGTGCCAGAGACAGCAACCTCGTCTAAAGAATTTCAACAACATCCTGTAAACAAGGGCAACACATCAAATTACGTATGGTTGGGGACCATCCCCAGTCTCACATTACGTAAGATTTTACCACTATATATCAGTAGGTAAAATCTTACGTAAATCAAAATATTGCAAGCTGTGTTGCAAAGGTTCCTTAACGTTTAAATAACATATATTGTAATAATCTTATTGGAGAGAGATTATTACTACTCCTCATAAAGTAGTTATCCTTTATAAAACTTATAAAAAAAGGTACAGACATACAGATATAAATAAACAATATTAAATTCATAAAATCTAATACAAGATATATGTGTGTGCAATCATTTTTAATCAAATTAATGCCACGCTAAGGTAAGTAACTTTTCTAATGAAATCGCCATATTTTAATGAAATTAAGTTCCCTCTCTTTATAATACATAAGACCGTAATTCTTAACATAACACTATTCTAGGTAGGTCATATTCTTCTATTTACGAAGAAGTTAAATCGCACTCACTCTTAAATGTTTTTTTAGAATTTTAAGTGTAATAATTCGGTTGGAAAAATTGCATGTTAAAATGACAGTGATGCTATATAGAAAAATTATTTAAATAATTTTTAGTGCTATTTTTACATTTTTTTTAAAAATAATTTGCCAAAATGGGTCGGATTCACTACCAGATTAGGCTGCAATCGTTTGCGGATCGTGCGACGTGAATATCAAGTAAACAATAGCAAATAAATGTATTACATTGGTGGTTGAGCGGTACGGTCGATTTTACTGATATTCTAGTTTCATATTTAATTTTTTTAGTACTCTAAATATCTTTTTAATATATTTTCTAGTCTTTTTGCTTTTCGTGTAGTTATTAAAGATATGCATTAACTCTAAAAAAATCACAAATTTGACCTTATTTTGTTTTTATTTGCTTCTATATTAAAATTCCCCATTATTAAAAGAAAAAAACCCTATACATTATAAATACGTATTTAAAACCTCATTTTGACAAAGATGAACATCCCTAAATAAGTTCCACTACCTTTCTCATTTTTTAATCCGCATTTCTTTTATTCTTCGTTTTCCTCGCAGCAAGTACAATTTGAAAGGTACATGTCTGTGATTGTTAAAACGTTCACACTTGGTTTCAATAAAGGATATAAAAGAACCAAATGCGAGATAGCGTTGGTGAAATTAAAAGAATAAAAAAATGGTAACGGTCCACAGTAATGGTTTCCATAAAAGAAACCAAACTGATCTTGACATCTTTGTTGAAAATTGTCTGACATTTATAAGCTAAAGATTTGATCTGCTTCAGAGCCACTCAGGAATAAATATATTGTATTTTAAATCAAAAAGAAAGCCCATTAACGATGATGCAGTTCTCAAGTGTCTTTTTATCGATACATTTATTAAAAAAGTGAAATCGATTAGCGAAGATCGTTTCAAAATCATTCAGTATTTACTTTTTTATAAAGTATCCTCGATAAAACGGATAAATTGATTTCCTCTTTTTTTTTTTTTTGGCACAGGAAAGATGTTTCTGATAATCTGGAAAAATAATTCAGGATTTAAACATTATTTATTATTGTTTCTTTGAAACCATTTGTTTCTCATTCAGTGAATAAGAAGCAATGTTTCTGTTTTAAGTTGAAAAAATGTATAAAGAATTTTCGGAAAGAGGAGTATACAGTTATGTAAATATATCAAAAACTAAAGAAATATTAAAACATTTACAAGGATACACATTCGACCGAGTGTTTTTTACTATGACTAGTAATAATTTTTACCACAGCGTTCTTGTTACTTTCAAGTGGCCGCGGTAGCCGAGTGATCTAGGCATAGGATCATGGCTAGTGTGTCATGACTTCGATCCCAGTACCACTAAAGACTCGCCGTGTAGAGGAGCGATGCACGTTAAATCTGGCGAGAGCTCAGACGTCCTCCGTTAGTGTGGTGTGGTAGTTAGGAGAGGGGGTGCCAGCCCAGGTGTCGTCCGCGTCACTTGACCATGGTTCAAAATTACGTGGACCGTCGCCAAAAGCCCTCGTGTTGCTAATCAGTGTGACGTAAATATTCACTCACTCACTTGTTACTTTCAAAATGCTGTTTTAGTAAAGAAATAAACTAGGCTAAAAAGATGCAAATTTTTCTTACGGTATCTTTTGTTCTATTGGCTATCATTAATAGCATAATATATATGCTTAATTAATCACAATTGCTTCACAAATTGCGATACGAATTCATTAGGCCCTCTTTCTTATGTTTGCATCTTTGTTTTACATAGTATATCGAATATGTTAATACACCTTAATTTTATTAGTTCTTTGTCAGAAAAAGAATGAAAGTGTCAAGAATTAATAATATAAGGGGTTTTAGCCTTTTAATTTTAAAACCCTAGAAAATATCCGCGTATTAAGGCAATTGCTATATTCGTTAGGTACAGTCGAATATTATACAAAGTACAGTCTTTACATCATACGTATTTATTAGGTGTTACAAATTTTAATACAATATTAAAAAATTTAATATTTAGATAGAAGTCCACATTCATAATAAATTTTTAAATTTAGCAATAAAAGTAATTTGAAATTTTCAATATTTTCTTACGAAATTATAATATTAATTCAATTCCATTCTTTAATGACACGTTTTTCTTCCAATGATGTTAACTGAATTTTAACAATTAAGTGGTGCTTATAAGGTGCGACAAATTTTTTTTAAAAATGAAGATTTGTAGATTTTTGTGTTTTTAGATTTTTTTAGTACATTTAAAGATAAATATGCTAAAATTAAGAAGAAAAAATAAATATTATAACGAAAATGGGAAAAAATATGTAAAAATTGACAAAAAATAGCATAAACGCGGTCCATTCTGTACCAAAGGTTTAAAAACACATTTTCAAATCTAATGAGTTGATATGTTAATCATTGTCAAAATGACCTTCAGATATCTTAATTTTTACAAAAACTAGAGCGATTTATCTCAGTTACTGTATGAAATTTCTTAAAAAAACAGTGATTACATTCACATAAGGGACTGTAAATTTTGTAATTAAACAGTGATTGATAAATCTGAAAGTCAGAACAACTCTACTTTTATACAAAACATACACAAAAAATTTCAGTTAATTATTTTCAAAATCTTTTTAGCAATCGGTGACCCCGTTTGATTATTTTCAAAAAAAACCATTTCGAGTAAAACGTGTTTTAAAGTATGACATCTTGCTTAAAGTAATGGCATATGCTTTTACTAAAACACTTGTAGTTTTTGTTCTAGTGAACGGAGAATAATAAACTTAGTATTTTTATAAAGCTAATAAGATAGCCTATAAAATAGAGTCATAAAAATTGTCAATTTTTGTCTAAATTAACAATTTTAGGGTAGTCGGATACCTTATGTGATTTCCAATTATGTGAATGTAGTTACATATATTGTAAAACACACAGAAAATAGATTTTAAGCAAAATTTCTATTAAAACCAATATTATGAAAAATAAATATTAATCAACCAAACAATAATAATTTATTTAAGTGCTCAACAGTGAACAGTCAATTTTTTTTTTTTTATAAACAAAGTAAATTTTTAGAACAAATTTTTTTTTTATACAAAAATATCGAAACAGCTTAAGTTCTCTTTACAATTTATTAGAATTCTTTTAGTCTTTTTTTTTTGCTATAAATTTAACATATTAGTAAAAAGACAAGTATAAAATCCTTTAGTCCACCTAAACTACTATAATTATTTTATCAAACACTTGTTTCTTCCATTTCAGTAAGCCGATTGAATTATTTTTGCTAATGTTCAAAACATGTTTAAAACTTAAACATTTTATACTCAAGTTGGTATTTCCCCCCCCCCCACACACAAATAATGATTATACTGTTCACAAAATCTAAATTTAATAACGATTTTTCCTCTTAAATTTACACAGAAGAATATGAAAATTCTTGAATAATGATTCGCAATATCATAATCATTTTTATATTAAATATTATGAAAATTAAATATTAATGTATTAAATGTTATAAAGCATGTTATTATTAGAGTACGTAACGCTAAAACTTCGTCCAGAAAAACTTGCCATAAGGATAGGAATTTATTTATTACTGTTACATTATAATTATTTCGCTTAAGCAAACGATTTTTGTTTTTCATGTCATTCATTTTTCAACGGATTCTTAAATGCACTCGTGGTGTTGCCTGAAATTCGATTCACAATTAAAACTATTTTTTTATAAGTATAATTACGTGTCATCTGCTATCTATAGGTTAGATTATTTATTTCTTAGAGTTGTGACAGCATTTTATACACTAAGAATATTTGGCTTATTCATCGCATGATTTTATAATTTGTATTTTTTAATACGTTGGGTACGATAATAATTTTTTAATTATTTTTTATGAACTTATATTACAATATTTTCAGACATTAGTCTACAAGAAGGTATGTGCTGCATATTTTTTAATCAGTATATAAGTATTTTATTTGCTTATCAAATTACTTTCCTATTACTCTTTTATTATTAAATATTAAAGATTATATATGTGGGACTTTTGAAAGATATTTCTCAATAAATTTTATATATATATATAGGTGGACTTTAACTAACTGTAAGTTTAGATGGTATTAGCAGATACAACCGTTCCTCGCTCGGGAAGCTTGAAAAATTAATCAATAATGATAGATAGTTAAAAAAAATTTTGAATTATGTTTACATGAATTGCAAATTAAACAAAAAAAGCCTTTTGTATATCTCAGCAGAACAAAAACCCATATTTGTTAAATTTTTAGCCTATAGATATAATAGCTGTTTAAAAGAGAATTTACTTTTTATTTATAACACTCTTTAACTCTCTTTTGGGTTAATTTCTGAAAACACCTTCCTAAGCTAATATCTACTCGCAAAAGCAACATATTCTTGCAAATTATGTGTGATGAACTCTTAAAATAGTGTAAATAATTTCTATATCGATGTGTAATACGTTAATATTACTTTCTGTTGTATTTATTTTGTGTCAAAATTGTAATATTCACAAGCAAAGCAGTTCTTTACATTATAATGGCGATTCAATGGAGACATAGCAAAAGGTAGTGATACAGCCAAGTTGGCACCATTTTTGGTGACCACATTGGGAATTTGTTGATTGATTGAACGGTACAGATATTTCTTTGCAGTAGCTTCACTTGTTTTGAAGCTGCAACAAAGAGGAAAGCACAAGACCTTCACAAAAAAAAATGCATATACATGATATTTTTTATAGTGATTGGTTGAACGGTGTTCGAGTGTAACGAGGCTATCTATACAAATATTTATTTATATATATATTATAAATAAATTAATACATAAATATATATATATATATACATACAGAGAGAGAGGATTTTCACATTAAGGCTGTTTTTGCCATGTGCACAAAAGCGTGAACTTAACGCGGAGCACATTTTCGGATAGAAAAAAAGCCTCGTTGTAAGAATTTGTGACATTGAAACTCATGCATTTGTTTATAATATAGTGTTTTAAAAAATTCAAAAGATTTCATATATAATTAGTTTTTCCTTTTAACTTGTAAACGGATAGCTCATTTAGCATTATGGTATAGGAGAAAAAATGCGAAATACATTTCATAAAAGAAAAAAATGTGCCAACTCGGATAATAATGAGTAGTATGTAAAATAAATGATTCTCTACAGGATAGTGAAGACAGAATATAATATTAATGTTTAGTCCAGTCACATTAGAGTTTCACTGCGGAATGAGAGATAATAAGCTGAAAACTTGTATAGACCTTTATTTTGTCACTCTAAATGTTGTCTAAAAATTTTCATAATATCTCGTGTCCGCGTCTTAAGATATTCAAAGTCGAAGGTCAAGAAAATTGGGTTTTTGCAAATATCTCGTTTCCTATGGCTTTAATGCTATTTATTTTTTATTGTAAATATTGTAGAGAATAAAGTTTTCTATAACTTTTATTCAAACATATTTTTATACATCAAACCGTTTTTGAGATAGAGGGCGCTGAACGCGCAGCGCTTAACTATCTACAACATAATTCAAGGTCAACTGATAGCCACATGATAAAAACGCCGTATAAAGTCTATAAACCTAAATATATATATAGTTACAAACATTTGACATTTTTTAAAATAAATTATTATATTACATTTATTAATAGCTTTCAATAAGCAAGAATTTATTTCTTTTATAACAAGTTCATCTTTGCTAAAAAATTAAAATATCGAGAGTATTACAACAATCTTTGTCGTTCTTCTCGTCAGTTTCCATCGTTTCGGTAAAATCTCTTGTTTTTACCAAAATATTTATGTATTAGTTTTTTAATAACAAACAACACTATCAGCATATACTCATGGCGCAGGATCTCATCCATTTTCTTCAAATATTTTGTATCACCTCTGTATTCCAAATCTTTCTCAAATTCCTTTTTTTCTCAAAAGGGGGAAAAAACAGTTCTTTTATTCATCATACAATATCATGTGTTGATCACTCAAATAATATCTACAACATAATTCTCTCCCGTATATTTTTTATGCTTCTATGTTTTTGGTAATTGACTGAAAACTTGTATGTTATGGAATATCATGTGGTTTACAATATTTATTTCTAAGTAGTACATTCCAAGCATATGCATATTGTATGGGTATCGCGCCATCATAAGAATTTTTTTCTCTCTCACATTCAAGTTTGACCTGTAGTTCGCTACGATATGTGTAAGGCCTCTAGCTAAAACAGATTGCAGAATGACAGACGGTATGTGAGCTGACACACTCTTTGAACAGACCCACATATAAATAACGTGAGAATTGTAATTTCGACATAATTATATTTATTGTCCTATGTAGATGGTTCGCTTTTATGGACACCAAGAAGTGGCATATAGATGTAAATTAAATACATCAACTACTATATTAACTCGCGGTCACTAGCCCCTTTACTCGCTAACGTTTGTGCTACCGTCATTACTCGCGGGGTGTAGAGAACACCCTAAACCTTTAATACGTGTATTTAAGTATGAAAGAAAAGTAAAGCGAATTATGATATATATTTATAAAGTGCAAGATGTTTTTTGTATTATGCAAATGATATTATTAAATGTATTGTATACAAAGGAGACTAACATTAATTTAAACTAAACCTAAAAAATGTTTCATTTTAAAATACATATAATTATATATATTTTTTTTTCATAAACCACAAGTAAAAAGTACATACCTGTAATAAAATTATTTTGTAATTAATTTTAAGGATAATAGAAAGTAGAAAATAAACATTTGAATCATTTTCAAACATTCAGAGCAGACTGTGTTCATACGGTTTAAGCGCATATTTTTCTTATATTGAAGGCAAAATGAATAGGTTTTTGTATTTTTTGCCCATAGAAAACTGTGCAGATCCTCTTTTTTGGTGAATTAATGCTCTTTTTACTATCTTCTGTCTCAGTAAAGCTATTTTTGAATTTTTTTAGCCATTTTTTATTTCCATCAACTTATTTGTTTTTTGATCACAAGTTTCTTCCAATTCTTGCGCGTGTCCAAGGGATGAACAGATCGTTCAATACGGTGCTCTTCTTCTGAAATTACACAGTCTTCGAAATCACTTAGTTAATCTTCAGAATCTGTCGATGCATCTAATAGATGACAGAGTTGCTGTTGCTTCCTCTAACATGGAATTTTTGCCATAATTTCTGAAAAATATTTTTAAAAAATTTAACAAAAAATTATATTTTACAATAATTTTAAAGTTTTATATTATTTTTATACTAGAATTATTGAAATTTAAAATAAAAAAATTCATTGAAAAATATATAAACTAAAGAGTAAACTTACTCTATTTTTTTAGATGCTTCGAATACGAAAATATATCTCATTTGCTCGCGGGTAGCTCTCAGCATCCCAGATAAAATTTGAAGGTCGTTACGTTCCAATCCTCCCAGCGAGAGTGATTGCATCCTTGCTGAAGATTCAATGGCGTAAAATGTCCAGCTACAGGAAAAATCGTGGTTCTGCGAATTCTTTTTGGAATCCTAGGAAGCTTTTCTTGTTGTTGGGGTGTACAGTCAGACCCACGCGAGAGATCGTGGAATAATGCATGGAAATATATTATTGTATACTTTAAAATTGTTCTCATTTTTATAAAAAGCATGACACGAAGCGTACACTAGTACCAGTTCCAGTCCGTACCCCTATGTCATACTACCGTTACCTACATGTTTGTGTCTATTAATGTGTACAACCAAAATCCTTCATATTAATAGTGGTAACTTAGATATATGAAAAAAGGTTTCATTTGTTTCATTTAAATCTAATTACTTCCAGCAGACTACAATTTTTCATGGGCTATTTAACTCAAACTGATATTAATAAATGAGGACTATAATCAAATCTACATTTCTTCCGATCTCCAACAAAAATATTACTAGAAAATGGATCTCAATGAAGCAGAAGTGGGAATTGAATTTCTTCTTTATAATATTGATTTGATCTCAACAACACTTCTGTCCAATACTCTGATTTTGTATGTACACACTTTTGGCCACCGTAAATGCAACACCCTGAAGGAAGCATGCAAATAACATGAAATTTACAACATGCATTAGCGGAGGTGAGATATGCAAATTAGAATTTCACCGCAGACACACATCACTTACGCCTGTGGCGCCACATGAAGGCGCTTTTTAAGGCTTGAAGATTTCGATGATTTTAAGTTCGAAAATTGTGTTTTTCATGCGGAATTTTCAAAAAACGATTAGTTATGTCTTGTACAAAACATCGATCGGCTTTTGTCAAGTATCCGATTTTGACAGAGGAAGGATAGTGTCCTACTGAGATTGTGGATTATCTTTCAGGGAAATCGGTAGTCATGTTGGACGAAACCAAACAACTGTTTTGCGGACATGTGACCATTGGAAGCATGAGGGTACGACTGACTGACGTGGTAGATCGCATCCACCTCAGTGCTCCACTTCACGTGAGGACAGGCAAAATGTGCGCATGTCAGTGACTGATCGCTCAGTCATATCACGAAACATAGCACACCACGTTGAGTCTATAACGCATCACTCAAGAGCTGCGCTTAACATTCGACACCGTTTACAGCAGAGTGGTCTGTCCGCCAGACGTAAATTGCTTGGTCTAACTTTGACGCAGAACCACGGACGTCTCCACCGCCAATGTTGCGATGAAAGAAGGATGTGGGCGGCAGAATGAAATGAAGTTGTCTTTACTAAGGAGTCACGCATCTTTCTGCAAGACCATGATTTTCGGATGCGAGTCGAAAGACACCGTGCAGAGGGGATGCTGAACATCTGCATTATGCACCGCCACACTGGTACTGCACCAGGCATTATGGTAGGGGTGGTATTGGATATCACACTCGCACTCCTCTAGTACACATTGCCAGTACTTTAAACAGCCAGGGCTACATCTCCGAGGTGTTGGAGCCAGTTGTCCTTCCTTACCTTCAGTGCTTGGCCACAGCCATATTTCAACAGGGTAATGCGTAACGACAGGTTGCACGCATTGTCCAAAGGTTCTTCGTCAATCACCAAATTAAATTGCTTGCCTGGCCGGCTCGCTCTCCAGATCTTTCGCCGATAGAAAACATGCGGTCCATGGGTGTTCAACGGTTGACCCAGATTACACAACCAGCTGCCACACCAGATCAAATTTGGCAACGAGTGGAAGCTTCTTGGTCTGCTGTACCCCAAGAACACATTCAAAATTCTCTTTGAATGAATGCCGAGGCCTGTGACAGTGGTGATCTCCAAGAATCGCGGTCACTCTTGTTACTGATTCTGGCAGGAACCACACTTCACAGAAGTCTTTAAATTTAATCACTTGGTACTTGGTCAACATGTTATCTACAAAATAAATTTTGTTGTGCTATCTCTTGTCTTTCAAGGTGTTGCATTTACGTTGGCCAGCAGTATATATATATGTAATCTATTTAACATTATATATGGATAATATTAGTCATAATATTATACATGAAATTGGTAAATATCAGGAAATAAGTCTCTCTTTTGTTAAAAAAATTTTGTTTTGTTGAATGCATATAACAGTTGTTCCTATCAAAAGAGGATACTTTGATCAAATGTGAAATTAGATATTTTACTCGGCCTTCAGAGGTATCAAATAAAAAAAATCTTGAATTTTAAAATAGGAAAGATATTTAAGAGTACGTACCATTTTGTCGAAACAAATACTTCTTTCGGAACTTTTTGCCAGACTATTCCGTTAAAACACTCATTTGCATTTTGCGTGCGTCCATGTAAGCTCTTACTTAATATCTGTTTGTCACATAGTTCTAAATATACTGGTTTAATTTTATTTAAAACATCATTTGATAAACCAGCATATTTTGTGGTACATTTTGTTCCATTTACCACCCCCCGCTGAAAATAACACCAGCTGTCTTTCCCTATTGGGCACTGACCATGCATCGGTTTCTTTTCACTTGATGCACAGTGATATAACGCAGCAATTACATTTGGCATTTAAGTTACCGACATTACTGCGTACAGCAATTCCGTAGTAATTTTGAAGTCGGTCGATAAAATTATCAGTTAATTTTCCTTTACCAGACAGTCCTTTAGTTTTTGTTTTTAGCTTTCTTAGACGCGAGCCCACTCTCTTTTGTACATGGCCAATGCACTCAAACTTTGTCACACTGTTCATTCCATAAGTGTCTTTCACACTCATGAAAGCTTTTGAGTCACCATCTCCATAATATTGCGTGCATTGAAGTCTGCGGTTTTTTTTCTGAACGAAGAAATATTCGTGAAGCCCCCACAATTTCCATTTTTGACGAAGATCCCGTGAAGTTACACTGACATATGTGGTCGGCTTTTGACGACTCATATTCAGAGTTTCTTGGCATAGTCTGAAGTCTCTTACATGTAGGACAGTAGGACGACATAACTTCTACGTCTAACACCTTACCAGTG
>BMAO01037195.1:0-19861 GCA_019973975.1 Trichonephila clavata
AAAAAAAAAGGCAGAAACTCATCTAATTTGTATTTTCTAAAAAATCTCTAAAATTGAAGCATAGAATGATGTTTGCTCTTTCGTAACTCAAAAACCAAGTGGATTCCCGCAAAACCAATTTTCGGTGGATCTCTACTCCGTAAATTGAACATGCAAGCCAAATTTCAAGTCTAAATCTAACAGAAAAAAACAAAAGTTTTACTATCAATATCCCCGTAATCCTGTTGAGAGCCGTTTTCCAAAATTACCGCTCTTAGCGGATTTCAATTCAACAAAAGAAAAATGCAAACCAAATTTCATTATTATAGTCCTTGTAGCTCGAAAAAAGTAATTTTTTTTGTCAATACGTCCCAGTAACCCCCTGCTACCCCCCAGAACTTGATTTGCTTAAAATTTATTCTTAGTGGATCCCTATTCAACAAAAGAAATATGCTTAAAAAATTTCAAGTATATGGGTCTAACAATTAAAAACAGGAATTTTTTTCTGTAACTCCTCTTGACCCCTCGCAAACATCTTTAGGGGTCAATTTTCATTTTACTCTTTGTTAGAGGAACTCTATTTCATGAAAGGAACATGCCTACCAATTTTCAAGCAGGATGATCAAGTAGTTTAAAAATGGAAATATTTATCGATTACGCCTCTTAATCTACCGAAATTAAACTTGGTAGTTGATATTCGCGAAACCCATTTTGTAGCGGTTCTCTACTTTACGAAAGGAATCTGCTTATCAAATTTCAAGACTGTACGTCTAACAGTTTAAAAATGGGGATAATTGTCTATAACGCCACTTGAGCCCCCGCAACGCCACTTCTGGGTCTGTTTTCACAAAACCCCATTTTGTAGGGGAATTGCACTCTATGAAAGGAATCTGCTTAGCAAAATTTGAAGACTGTGCGTCCAATTAATTAAAAATGCAAAAAATTATCAATAACGCCCCTTGAACCCCCGCAACACCACCTAGGGGTCGATTTTACAAAACACATTTTCCAGTGTATTTCTATCCTATGAGAGGAATCTGCTAACCAAATTTAAAGACTGTGAGTCTAATAGTTTAAAAAAAAGAAATAATTATTTATATCTGCCATTAACCCCCCGCAACACCCCTTGGGGGTCAATTTTCTCCAAACCCGTTTTTGTAGGGGATATTTACTCCACGAAAGAAACATTCCTACCAAATTTCAAGCAGGTAGGTCAAATAGTTTAAAAACGAAAATATTTATCTCTTACGCCACTTATTCCCCTGCAACGCCACTTAGAGGTCTGTTTTCACTAAACCTTCTTATAGCTGATCTCTACTCTATGAAAGAAATCTCTTTATCAAATATAAAGACTGTGCGTCTAATAGTTTAAAAATGGGAATAATTATCTACAATGCCCCTTAAGTCCCCTCAAACGCCACTTGGGGGCAATTTTCACGAAACCCATTTTTAGCGTATCTCTACCCTATGAGAGGAATATGCTTACTAAGTTTCAAGACTGTACGTCTAATAACTTAAAAATAGGAATTTATAACGCCCCTTAAACCCCCGCCCCCGCAACACCCCTTGGGGTCAATTTTCCCAAAACCCATTTTGTAGCGGATATTTACTCCAGGAAAGAAACTTACCTACCAATTTTCAAGCAGGTAGGTGAAGTAGTTTAAAAACGGATATATTTATCTATTACGCCCCTTAATCCCCCGCAACGCCACTTAGAAGTCTGTTTTCACAAAACCCGTTTTGTAACTGATCATTATTCTACGAAAGGAATCTATATATGAAATTTAAAGACAGTGCGTCAAATAGTTTAAAAATGGAAATAATTATCTATAACGCCCGCTAAGCCCCTACAACGCCACTTGGGGGTCTATTTTCCCCAAACTCATTTTGTAGCGGATCTCTACTCTCTGAAAGGAATCCGCTTACCCAATTTCAAGATTGTACATCAAGTAGTTTAAACATGGAAACAATTATTATTAAAGCCCTTAACCCCCCGTAACGCCCCTTGCGTTTCGAATTTCGGAAAATCCATTCTTAGCTGATGTCTACTCTATCGAAGGAACATGTCTACCAAATTTCAAGTCTGTAGGTTGAATAGTTGCAGAGATTTCGTGATTAGTCAGTCAGTCAGTCAGTCAGTCAGTGAGTGAGTCGCTTTTCTCCTTTATATATATATATATATATATAAGTACTTAATGAATCCTTCCTAATTTTAGGTATGTTGCTAAATATAAGAAAGTATCAACAGGAAATCACAAAGTCCTAGTGAAAAAATACGGATGCACAGCAAATATGAATAATTTAATTTGTTTTATATTTAAAAAAAGGTAAAAAAATATTTTCTCAAAGCTTTCATCGAGTCCTCATTTAACTATTTTTCTTTTTTCTATTCATAAAATTTCCTATTCAAACAGGTTGTTTTGTATTTGTCTGCAATTAAAAAAAAATAAGAAAATTTATTGCGAATATATATCGTATACCAATTTTGCAATTAATTTAAACAGTTCTTTGTAAATTTAAAGGGCATTTTAATTTATGCAATAATTCAGGCTGCATGGCTTGATATAGATTTACATTTAGAGTCTATTACAGTACACAGTTATATCAGTATGTACTGTGGATTCACTAAAAGCATAAGAAAGAAAAAGTGAATGCCCATTAAAACCTGAACTAGAAATCATATATTTTTTAACTGTTGAGAATATTAGTTAATGTATAATTAATTTTAAATTTGATAACTTCTTATGCAGATTAGAAGATAAAGCATTTTTGGAAAAAAATTTATTTAATCATATAAAACGAAAGTACCGGAAAAGGTAGCATTCTTCGAACACACTTGACGAACACCTTTAAACGTTTTAGATTTGCACTTTACCGTTTTGTTTCTAAAGCAACGATATGTTATTTGCGTGAAGTTAGTTTAACGGTAAGATAACTAATATATTGAAATTCTTTATTTTAAGAAGCGGAATTTATTCAAATATTTCGAAACGAGTCAAACCAATTTTCTTTTACATAATACATAAGTTGCTCTTTTCCCAAAGGATACCTCTCAGCGATATCTCGTTTTTGTTTCAGCATGAAAAGAAAGGAATAGAATGGTGCTTCTGAGACTTTTGTTCTTAAAATTTTCTATTTTTAGATGACTGAAGAATAACTAAATGCTTGCAAAGTTTTTCTTAGAAAAATGTGAGTCAGTTTTTATTCCTTTGTTGAAAAGTATGTAGCTGAGTTTGTTGATTGAATATAAATAAGAAAAAGAATGCAAGAAGAATGATTTTTATTTACTAATATTGTAAGCGCGAAAGTTTGGATGCATGGATCTTTGTTACTCTTTCACGCAAAAACAACTGAATGGATTTTAATGAAACTTTACAATAATATAGCCTATAGATCAGAATAACACATAGGCTATAATTTATAAAGATATTGTGCGAAGTGTCCAAAATATAACGATAAATGTCAAGTAAGTAGGAAAAAATTCTGCCATATGCTGTTATTCTGGCGTGCGCTATAAAAACCGTTAGAGTTTTACGTATATAATCCAGAATACAAAAAGGCTCACGACAGCATATATCTATCTTTTGTGTGTAAGCCATTATCGCCAAAATAGTGAACCATAAACACAATAAAAATTGATAATTTATTTCAATGTACATTTTTTAAGGATTTTATTATCAACCGATCACTATGAGAATTGGAAAATACACTGCTGGGCACCGCAAATGCAACACCAAGAAAGACAAGAGATAGCACAACAAAATTTATTTTGTATATAACATGTTGACCAAGTATCAAATGATTAAATTTATAGACTTCTGTGAAGTGTGGTTCCTGCCAGAATCAGTAGCCAGAGTAGCCACCATTGTTGGAGATCACCACTGCCACACGCCTCGGCATTGATTCAAAGAGCTTTGGATGTGTTCTTGGGGTACAGCAGACAAAGCAACTTCCACACGTTGCCAAATTTGATCTGGTGTGACAGCTGGGGGTGTAATCTGGGTCAATCGTTGAGCAACCATGGACCACATGTTTTCTATCGGCGAAAGATCCGAGAGAGAGCCGGCCAGGGAAGCAATTCAATCTGGTGATTGACGAAGAACCTTTGGACAATGCGTGCCACGTGTGGTCGCATTATCCTGTTGAAATATGGCTGTGGCCAAGCCTTGAAGGTAGGGAAGGACAACTGGCTCCAATACCTCGGAGATGTAGCGCTGGCTGTTTAAAGTACCGGCAATGCGTACTAGAGGAGTGCGAGAGTGATATCCACTACCACCCCATTCCATTATACCCGGTGCAAGACCAGTGTGGCGGTGCATAACGCACTGTTCAGCATCCTCTCTCCACGGTGTCTCCAGACTCAAATCCGACCATCTTGGTGTTGCAGACAGACGCGTGACTCGTCAGTAAGGACAACTTTATTCCATTCTGCCACCCACATCCTTCTTTCATTGCACCATTGGCGGCGGAGACGTCTGTGGTTCTGCGTCAAGGGTAGACCAAGCAATGGGTGTCTTGCGGACAGACCACTCTGCTGTAAATGGCGTCGAATGGTACGCGCAGACACTAAATGATGCGTTACAGACTCAACGTGCTGTGCTATGGTTCGTGATGTGACTGAGCAATCCGTCACTGCCATGCGCACAATTTGCCTGTCCTCACGTGAGGTGGTGCACTGAGGTGGATGCGATCGATCACGTCGGTCCGTCATATCCTCTTGCATCCAACGGTCGCATATGCGCATTTTAGTTGTTTGGTTTCGTCCGACACGACTACCGATTTCCCTGAGAGATAATCCGCAATCTCGGTAGGCCACTATCCTTCCTCTGTCGAACTCGGGTACTTGATCAAAAGCTGATCGCTGTTTTCTACGTGATGATCGTTTTTTGAAAAAACCACAAGAAAAGCACAATTGCCGAACTTGAAACCGTCGAAATCTCCAAGCCTTAAATAGCGCTTTGAGGTGGAGCCAAAGGCGTGCGTGATGTGTGTCTGCGCTGAAATTCTAATCATTTGCATATCTCACCTCCGCTAATGCATGTTGTAAATTTCATGTTATTTGCGTGCTTCCTTCAGGGTGTTGCATTTACGGTGGCCAGCAGTGTATATAGTATTAATGTAATTTTATCAAAACTTAATAACTTTATGCGTTACTGTTATTGTCCATTGCCCGGGAATATGTTTTTTTGCTGTACTCACGTGGTAAGTTTTAATCTAATTGTTTTAACTTTGATTTTAAAATATTTTAGTAATTATTACAGGCTATAATAATATCGTTTTACATTAATAGATTATGGTTTTATTTATAATAATAGTTCTTGCTTTCCGTATGGCCCTGAATATTGGCAAATTCAGGTGAAGGTTGGCTGGCCGAAAAACTTTGTTTAAACCTGCAATCCTGGTTCCTAAGGCCAGGTGTTTGCTCTAGTACTGTTGTGGCTAAGACTTTATTCTATCATGACTATAGTTATTTTAGTTTGATAACTATTTTTTGTATATTTTTGTTAAGTTTATAAGTTTATATTTTTGTTAAGCTGGTTAATTGTATATATATATATATATATACAACTATCCAAGTAAATTTATTTTTAAATATATTTCTATGTTATATTAACTCTTTTTTCAATTTAGATTATTATTAATTTCATTAAGTTATTGTAAGCTTAGTTTAATTAAAAAAACTATCTAGGTGGCACCACTAATTTTTGCTTCTTTGATTTAACACTTCAATTTTAAGACGTCATTTAGCACGCGTTTTCTAATTAAGTTGCTTTGACTTCATTATATCCTAATGGTTAGTATTTTTTCATGTAAGTTGTTATCCTAGTGTTTCCTGTAGAATTTTTTCATAATACTTTTTTCTTTGAGAAAACCTTATTGTTCTCTATTGTTTCTTTCATTTTATTTTACTGTCTGGTTTTTCATCCACGTGTGATAAAAATAGACCTAATTTTTCAACATGGCTCTGTTTTTTCTATTATGTCAAAAATTTCTGCTGTACGGGGAAGGTGGTACCATAAAGCATTGCTTAACCCTAATTCACTAGCCTAATTCAGTGACAGCTTTAGAAATCAAAATAGGTCTCCATTTTAATCCAGACTCTTTCTGTATCTTCAATTGTTATGTTTCTTGGAATCCAATTTCTTTCTTTTTTTGGCCTTGTTGGTAATACAACTTTCTCATTATTATTTTATTTTATTTTTTATATTATGTGTGTATATATATAGGGAGAGGGTGAACTAATAGTAGGTATTGGAAAAAGAGCTGTTGCATCAGTTGGCGCTGATGATAAAACATTCGTGGGCTGTATTCTTAGTCTTATTTCAGTCACGGTATTGAGTCGGGGAACTGTGTGTTGCTCTCCTGTTTTTTGTTGTTCGGCAAGTATAATTTTATGCAATAAGGAAGTATATTTGAAAAAATGAAAACAAATTCGGATAAAACTAAACATTGATTCAAATTAAATTAATTAATGAAAAATTTTTTGAAAATTTTTACATATTTTCCCCATGATTTTTATTTACCAAATTAGAATAAATAATTAAATACTGTTATTTATTTTTAGCAGTCTTATATTCCTGTAGGTTAAGCTATTTAAAACTTACTTTTTACTTTCAAGTGCAAGTTAATGGTGATTCACAGTGTTCATTTTCAAGTTGGGTTCAATTAATAATTGCCAATAGAGTAAAAACAAATTATTTGATTTAAGTTAAATGGACAAACTGGAGAAAAGTCTCTGCTAAAGCTAATCCGCTTCGATTGGTCGCTAAAATGCGCTTCTGCTGCGTGGGGCAGTCAGTGCAGTTACGACAAGAACGGCTACAAGAGTATTTAATCTATTCCATTCGTCACATTAATTTGTCAAAGCACGCTTTGGATTTAATTTGGAATCTGCTCATCATCGTATAAAAACATTCGATTCAAAAATATTTCAAGAAGAAAGCAAAATCTCGTTGAAACAGCTCTTGAAATAAAAATGTAGTTTTAACTATCATTAAGTTCGCAATAATTTGATTGTATATTAAATTTTTCTTGAATTACAGAGAACGTATACAATTATACTCCTAATACATGACTGGATGAAAAAAAATTCTTAACTTTTTATGTTCTTTAATTAAACCGAGTCATGAAAGAAATTTATCGTCTTTATAAAATATTTTTGAAAAAATTAAAATAAATATTAGTGAAAGAGAGAGAGGAAGCATTTGAAAAACTGTCGGTTATAGTTTATTAGTAGTTAAAACTATATGCCATTGGTGGCTAATAAATAATAGTAGCAAATTTCTTAGTAAAAAAGTTATCGAAAACAATTTGAATAGCCTTTGTTTTTATAGTACTTCCTTTAAATTTCAGTCATTTATAAAAATTTTTTTTTAAGATGGAACTCAGAATAGGGAAAAAATATCTATTTACTCTAAAAGCATAATTAATCCTCTTAAAGAGAATTGGAAGCAATTATTTTGTGTAAAATAAATCATTATTGGGAATAGTTAATTTAATAACCAACACGATCGTCATGATATTTAAAATAAATACATTAATCTCATCAAATACACTCAAAAATTCAAACTTAAAAAATACATTTTTTTATAAATAAATAACACCTTTAAAGGTATTAACAATTAATTCCTTCCTGATGCTCGAACAGTTACGTACGGTTTATAGAGGATATTAATCATGTACAGTTAAATGCCGAACAACAAACTTGAATTCGATTAATTTCCTTAATCTGATATAAAGCAATTTTTAAAAATTTTTTGCTATAACGCCTTAGTAACTTCAGCTTAGTTGAACATTTATGTATTCTAAACTTCCTGATTGTTTATTTAAACAGCTTTTCAGAATAAAATACATGGTAAATTATGTGCATCTTAAATTTCTTTGCAGAAACTAGGAATATATAAAGAGGATTTACTCATCAGAATTCCAATAATTCTACTGCTTTTCTCTTCAGGATATATTTCTTTACCTTTTACTCTGTATTTATTCACACGAACAATTTTAATTAGAAAATTGTTAAAAGTCTGTATGAAATTTATAACAATGAGAAAATGTTCATGCAAATGGTTGTCTTTTGCAATATTTTGAATTTTCTTCATTGTATCATTTAAAAAAAATCGCCAAAATTAAGAACGGAGATCAATTTATTAAAACTTTGTGGTAACAAAACCTAAGGCAAACGGTTCAAAATTACGTGGTACCCGTTTAAAATTTAACGTTAGTCACTCATCATAATTAATATAAGAAATACAAAATAATAAAGTTTAAGTTGTATAAAAATTAATTCTCTATCAAAAATATTAAAGTGCGTAAAACACGCAATGAAAACAAAATCAAGTGATCTTCTACGTGGGCGAGATTACAATTGAATAGTGGGTGGGAGAGTAATTAATTTGACAGAAAAGGAACATAAGAAATGAGTTCCCCCTTTACGAGTGGGCTGTGCGCAGCTCTGGTTGTATCTTTTTTTGTGAACTTCATTAGGTTCTCAACAGCAATTTGAAATATTGAGCAGACTAATAATGAATTAAATGTCGTGAATCTTGTGGGGATGAGGTTTTAGAGCTGGTAAAAATAAATTTATTCACTGCTGATTCTTGAAAGATTGAATAATAAATGTCTCTAAAGGTCATGTTGAGTAGATAGGCATATCACAAAAACAGGGTCTGTGCCATGCCTAACTAAATTAGCAATAGTTATTTTAATTCAAGAAAAAGGAATTCATTGAGAAGAGCTATTTTAATTTTAATGGGATTTAAATTACCACACCATTAAAACGAAGTCAAAAATGACTCTTTCTGAGACATTAGTTTAATGGAGATGAAATCTTGCATAGAAAATAAGATGAGGGAGAAAATAAATGAATTTTTAAAAAAAATAATATAAAATATCAAAAAATTTTTTAGATAATTTTTTTAAAGAAAATAACAGAAGCTTTTTAGTATTTTTAGGACTGGGAAGTGCTGTGATATTGTGTGTATGTTGGTTTAACGCAGCTCTGGGTCTTTTGCCAGAGCTTAGAACTGAGTTATAATACGCAGGGATAACTCGAATAGATTGATTAGGAATTTGGGGGTAAACGATTAAAGAACTTTATATATAATGATGGTTTTTAAATGAAAACCATAATTGGGTCAATTTTTAGGTCCTTGAGCAAGACTTCGTTTTTTACAAACCAGGGAGCATTGAGTATTTTTCTGAAGTATTTATTTGAAAAACGCGTAAGTTTTTCAAGTGCCTTACTGCTGCTGAGGCCCAGACTGGGGACGCATACAGAAGTATTGATCGAAGGAAAGACTTAGAGATAGAAGGAAGAGAAGAAGCTTGTGCCTGATCGGAAGCTTGCTCTTTCGAGAAATCAAGCTATTGAGCAGTTGGCTCATTCCGACTGCTTTTTGATGTGCAGCGCGAATGGGGGAAGGGGGAAGAAATTTAAATTTTTTTGTGTGCATTGAGGAGGAACCCTAAGTATTTGAATTCGACAATAGTACCTATAATTCTTCGGTGGCGTATCAAACTGTTATTTAAAGGATTGCAAACCACTTCGCTTCATTACCTTCGCTATACCTCACACAGTTCTTATTTCGGAATCATGCATGCTTTTTTGTCTTGATGCTTTATCGTTTACTTATATTAAATAAATTTTATGAAGCAATCGAGGCCATTTGCTTTCATAGTTTTGCCTTGTATATCTGTAAGGAGCTGCGGTCTTCTGCTCTGGCTGATAACTAAATGGCCGTGGTAGCCTGGTGATCATGGTCACGAGCTCGTAGTCGTCGTCTTATGGGCTCGAGTCATGGTGCCATTGAACATACATCATATGGAGAGGTTGATGCATGTTCAATCCGTCGCAGCTCAAAGTCCTAACGTTAGTGTGACGAGGAAAATAGAATAGTGGGGTGCTAGTTCTGGTGTAGTTCTCGTTACTTTACCGTTGTTCAAAATTAAGAGGTCTGTCACCAATTGCCCTCGTGTAGCTTTAGAGTGAGTGTTGTTAATAAGAGCAATCACTTTCTCATTTTCTTAGCAATACTGATCCCATATCTAAAATGATGTAATATACATCTCATGAGGGTCAATATAGAGAGTTCTATACAGAAGTCTCTTCACAGAACATAACAAAAATGCTTTATGCTGGTACCAGGCTCTTTTTGGAAAGCACACTTATAAGTTGTATAAACCAGATGCTTGGCATTTTTTTGACGGTTATGGAACACACAACTTAGATCACTTATTTGTTCTTGTAAAACTATCTAATTACTAGTTTTTGGTAGGCATGCACAGTTTTATTTTATAAACATATTAAACCCCTAAAATTGAAATTGGATGATACATCACACGGAGAGCTGTGTTCCTTTATGAGGCAGAAAGATCAATGATTAATACATACGTAAAAGTAATTTTACTCTCAGATTTGGAATTCAAACGTACCTTTAAGTGAACTTTTAGCCGATGCTTCGAAACCAATTATTGGTGTGGACGTTATGGAACGGTTCGGGTTTATCCTTGACATTAGGAAACGTAAATTATTGATTATGGTATCCCTGCATATGTTAAAGGAAACCTTGCACAAACCAAATAGGTTATGTTGAATTCCTTGCTAAAAATTCTTTCCTTTCATGATATTTTTACACTGAAGGAATTTGTGAGGTTGTTATTTACAGAGGATAATTGATGATTTTTTTTCTCATGTTTGCTTTAAATACGTTTTTTTAATTCTTTTCTTTACATCCATCTTTGGTTTACTGAAATACAATTTCTTCAAAGTGGTACTGTGCAGCATAATAATAATTATGGACCTAACTTCATTGTTGTACATTTCTTTGCTGGAAATATATACTGAATGTAAAATTTGTCTTCCCTTTTTTTAATAAATAAAATTCAAATTAATTTGAGCTGTTGCTCCAAGTTGCTTACGAATGGTTAGTTCAATAATATTTATCTATATTTATTTTGTATCTATATCTATATTTATATTTATTATAGACATCACCCTTACAATATGCTAAACATTACAAGAAGGAGTTTGCATTCATAGGCAGTCTGCCATCAAAAGAAGCAATTCCTAAAAGCCAACCCATGAAAAATTCAAAAGGGCAGAAAAATAAAAATCAAAAGGTACAAAAAATACCGAATAAATTATAGTCTTATGTAAATGTCCAGAATTTGCTGTCAATAGCTACTCTGAGGAGAGTCTATATAAGTAACTTTTTTTTCACTTTCAATGAATTACCGTCCCTCCTTTGTTATGAAAAAAGCTTCTTCATTACAACTATTATTAGAAAACATCACACATTTAAATGCTTACGTATGTCTTCTAAAACAATGTCGAAAATAGAGCAGAGCTCATCAGACATCAATTTCAATGCAAGGAACAAAATTTCAGTAATTCGATGGAGTGACAAACAAGTAATGACGTGTTTCGAAGAGAAAAAGTTTATCTACTATAGAAAGAAGAGAAAAGGCTGGCAGAAAATGGCCAAAATAGCGATTGCATTATATTCTACAGTTAATATAAATAAGCGAAGTTTACCTATTTGATAATTTCATTCAGAATCTTATTTTATTTCAATGCAAGAGGAAAATATGATACCGGACTTTAATTATTAATGAAATTAAATCATCGTGAAGCCTAATGATCTTTTCAATAATAATAGTGGGAGCTTTCTTGATTTTGGAAAACATGCAACAGTTGTTTGTTTGGGATGTTCCGTTCTAAGTAAACCCTCTCACAGAAAACTGAGTGTTCAACATGTAACTGAAGATTTTCCAAAGTATTATGTTAATATAACTACAGTCGAACTTCTATATAACGAATCTTTATTTTGCGAACTTTTCCTGGAATCAAGAACATTTTACTACTTTCTTCATAAAATAACCTCCTAATAGAGAACTACGAACTTTTTCTCCCTATTTTTAACATATTTCAGTATATTTTTCAAATTATTCTCTCAATTATCCCATTTTATGGTGATCGATGACCTTGAACTAGTTTTACCAGGCACACGACTCTCTTAGAGCAATGAAGACGTAATTTTTCAAACAAAAACTCAAATAAAATTAACAGATTTTATCAGTAATTAAATTAAAGGACGCATGAGAGAGGTTATGTATGTTTGATAATACTGGCTATGTGTGTGTGTGTGTGTGAAGTAATGTACATATAAAATTGCTTATAGGCTTAAAACTAGAAATTTTTTTAAAAAATTCATTAATTTTTATGCAAAATTAATTTTATAGTTGAAAATTCAGTGTATTCCTGGAAAATTTTTTTAAAAAAAATTATGTGGTTTCTGAAGTATATTAAAGATGAATCTCTTTCAACGAATTTTCCACATGTATATTTAAGATATGTAATGTTGAGTTATGATAGTTTCTTTTATTCTATCTAAGTAAAATGGAATACCAGTGCATTCCATCCTTGTCCAATTTTTAGGGGAGAACTTGCACCTATTAAACTAATAAATTGATAAGCTTTTGTGGCCATGGTAGCCTAGTTGTCAAGATCACGTTCTAGTGGCTGGCGTGTCATGAGTTTGGCCTAGTGCCGCTGAAGACCCTTCGTGCAGAGGAGTTAGGTTCACGTTAAATCTGCCGATGCTCAATATCTCCCGTTGGTGTGGTGTAGAAGTTAGGAGAGTATGAAGCCAGTTCAGGTATTGTCATGGTTAAAAATTACGAGGTCCGTTGCCAATAGCCCTTGTGCAGCTTTATAGTGCGACGTTAATATCACTCACGTGGTATGTTTTTGATTTTTTTTTACATATTCGTAGTCTCAGAACAACTCATATTTATGACTGTATAAAAGAGTAAATTTTTCAATGCTTGGTACCGATATGGGTTAAGACACTTATTCAAACTTTCCAAATTAAATTCGTCTAGTATTATTACTATGATTCATACTCAGACTTGCTTTCAATTTTAAAACGAAAGGTATTAAACTGGAATCAACAGTAAAAAGTTTAGCATTGAAATTATAGATACTAGAAAATTTTCTAGGACACAAAGCTTTTTTACGCTTTAATGCCGTGTAAGGCATTTAATAATAATTATCATACAGGTTTGCTGTTTATCCAAGCTTTAAGAAGGAATGGATCCATCTTTCTCCGTCTCATTTTCCAGTAAGCGTCGGCTTAAACAGCCCATGGCAGCACTAATGAAATACAGAGTCATCAACTGCTTTATGACATCATTACTAGCAGCTTTATCCGAATCTTCTGATGTAATCGGTCTGAACAATTTCCTTTTATGCCGGTCATTTGTATGATAATTACTATTTTAAGGATATATGCCAGTTACTAGAGAAACATGGGGTTATATAACTGGTATATAGATGAAAACTTATAATTCCTTTAAATCAAGGAATGGGCAAGAGCAAATTAATAAATATTTATTTTTTCCAACTTCAAAGCTTTATTAAACAATATTAAAAGTAACTTTGGAAGAAAATATATCAATCTTGATTTCACAAACAATTAAAAAAAATGTAAAATAATTGTCTTTGTATTTTCCGTTTTCTCGATAATATTCTTTACTTATTTTCATTTAAGTAAAAAGTGAAGTAAGTGTTTTTTCGGGCAGCTCTTTATATTTCTAATGATAGTTTATGATTTTAAGCATTTATGTCTGCTTTTACGCGAAATATTTATTTTGTAAGGGGTCTATCCGCAAACCTTTAACTAATCATCTTGGGGGAAATTTATTTCTTTTTAACTGTAAGTTCTATTGAAAACTTTCTCTCGAAGAAGAAGACTTGAGTTATGCAAATGAGTTGCTATTTTTAATCGAGGACATTTACAAGCAAGAGATTTACGGCGAATAATACCGTAGAAGTTCAAAGTGTTCCAATAGTAAGTTAAGTAGATTATATTTGCGTATATTAAGTATTCTTTTAGCCGCGTGTGATTGCTCTCATAATTAGTAGAGTTTTGCATTTCCTACCCTGACTTGTTTGATTTAAGTTAGTGAAATAATGATTTGGCATTTGAACTCGGCTGATCTTTTCTCGAACCCCCAAATATCAACAACCTCTAAGAGGCTGTCACAATTTGAAATATTCAAAATACTTTCACGGGCTTATTTATTGAAACATTAGTATCAACACTATATTTAATTATTAAGATATTTAGTAAAATTTTTAATAATTAATCCAAATGTTAAAAAAATGACATTTTTGTATAAATTAAAGTTTTTATGACATATTTATTAGTATGAAAAGCTCTTAATATTTGTTTCATTTATTGTGTTTGTGGAAGAGATTCTTATTTGGAAGAAGACAATAAATATTCAGATTCAACAAAATCATGAAAAACAGAAATAGGTATATTCTACTAAAAATCCCTTAAAAATTTTGATGGAGAAATTTCCTTGAATATACTATCAACTTTTAATTGGGTACTTGATTAAGTTATTCAATAAACTTCTGGTATTAGAAGTTAACTTAAAAACAAGCTAGAGAATAAGTTGTGTGTGTTTATTATACTTTCTTACACACATCACTCTTTTATTCCATTCTTTGATTTGATTTTTAACTCATAATACATTTCGTAAGTATATTTAAACTCGTTAGACTGTGATTAATGATACGTCTGGAATAATAAGTATACTATTGGTTAAAGATCAATTACAGAACTTCTAAATAAAATTACTTTTAACAAGGATAATAATAATAGTTACAAAAATGATTTCGAAGGATATCTCTTTTTTCCCTCAGTATAGAAGAGAATAGTAGATTAGTTTGTGAGAACTAATTTCCTGTGATCCATGTGACATGAATTAGGATTTTCTTTCTTAGTTGGGGAGGAGGAGGGGGAAGAACAAAAGATTCTTAAACAAATTTTGTGGCAAAGCATAGGTTTCTTATATTTGAAAATCAAAATATCATTTTAACTATTCTCACATCTGTTTTAAATGTAAAACATGTTCTGTGTTGTAATGGACGTGCTGTTAATAATATGTGATTTTTTTTAATGCTTGAGGATTTATAAATATATTATGAGTGGATAACAAAATAGAGTATTGGTGCATTTTTGTGTTTAAAGAAATATTCTTTGTCTTTAAAACTTCCAAATATGGAAGGTGTTACATCCCATTTATTCTGAAAAAAAAAAGAGCGAGAGTACTTAAATAGAAATTTAATTTAAACTTTCATTTAGAAAAAAAGATGTGTTATTATTATTTTTTAATTGGAAAGGAGTATTGACAGATTAATTCATTTTTACTAATAGTTATCTAATTTTAAATTAAGAGCTGTTTTCTTATTTCTGGAAAACAAATTCAATTGAATACAGTAAAGTAAATACATTTTGATAAAATATTAATAGATTTTTATTGCTGCGATAATAATGAAATAATCTTTCTTTATGAAAGCAATTTTAAGCATATTTCTATCAAAGTAAATTAAGTTGGAAATTATTTCCTTAAGAACAATAAAATACCTTATCATTACGTAAAAGCACAAATCAGATCAAATAATCAATTATAATAGACACTTTGAAAAAAAGAGAAAAAAAAAAGCTTTTCAGGCAAAGAGTATGCCAGTTGTTCCTTTCTATACAGAAATCTGTATACCATTTAGTCAGTTGTTTTTCTATACGGAAATCTTTATACAGGGTGTATTAGTGCAGCAGTTACAAGCTTTCATGACACAAAGAATACACCTAGACCAGGGGTCGGCAACCTGCGGCTCGCGAGCCACATGCGGCTCTTTAGATGCGAAGCTGTGGCTCTTTAGTTCCATACGCAAAAATAATTTCTTTTATAAAAAAAATAAACATTCAAAAATCGTTTTGAATCAATTAACTTGGATTAGGCACCGTTTCTATCTCTCAGTCAGTTGTACTCGCTTTTCACCGCACCCCTCCCACTGTCGTCAGTCCGTTGGAAGCTCTCGAATGACGCCATCGTCGGATGTTTCTATGTAGTTTTTAATTCGCTTTCGACGCAAGACAATTTGGCGTCTTCACCAGTGCTTTGGCTGCGACGTATAGTTTGTTGTTTCAAGTAAAAGAGTTAGAAGTAAATTATCATTTCAAAGGTATGTATGTACATATATACACTGCTGGTCACCGTAAAAATGCAACACCAAGAAAGACAAGAGATAGCACAACAAAATTTATTTTGTAGATAACAAGTTGACCAAGTATCAAATGATTAAATTTATAGACTTCTGTAAAAAGTGTGGTTCCTGCCAGAATCAGTAGCCAGAGTAGCCGCCATTGTTGGAGATGACCGCTGCCACACGACTCGGCATTGATTGAAAGAGACTTTGGCTGTGTACTTGGGGTAAAGCAGACCAAGCACTTTACACACGTTACCAAAGTTGATCTGGTGTGGCAGCTGGGGGTGTAATTTGGATCAATCGCTGAGCAACCATGGACCACGTGTTTTCTATCGGCAAAAGTTCCAGATAGAGAGCCAGCCAGGGAAGCAATTCAATCTGGTGATTGACGAAGAACCTTTGGACAATGCGTGCCACGTGTGGTCGCGCATTATCCTGTTGAAATATGGCTGTGGCCAAGCCCTGAAGGTAAGGAAGGACAACTGGCTCCAACACCTCGGAGATGTAGCGTTGGCTGTTTAAAGTACCGGCAATGCGTACTAGAGGAGTGCGAGAGTGATATCCAATACCACCCCATACCATAATAACCGGTGCAGGACCAGTGTGGCGGTGCATAACGCAGCTGTTCAGCATCCTCTCTCTACGCTATCTCCAGACTCGAATCCGACCATCGTGGTGTTGTAGACAAATGCGTGACTCGTCAGAAAAGACAACTTCATTCCATTCTGCCACCCACATCCTTCTTACATCGCACCATTGGCGGCGGAGACGTCTGTGGTTCTGCGTGAAGGGTAGACCAAGCAATGGACGTCTTGCGGACAAACCACTCTGCTGTAAACGGCGTCGAATGGTACGCGCAGACACTGAATGATGCGTTACAGACTCAATGTGCTGTGCTATGGTTCATGATGTGACTGAGCAATCAGTCACTGTCATGCGCACAAGTTGCCTGTCCTCACGTGAAGTGGTGCACTGAGGTGGATGCGATCGACCACGTTGGTCCGTCGTACCCTCCTACATCCAACGGTCACATATCCGCATTACAGTTGTTTGGTTTCTTCCAACACGATTACCGATTTCCTGAAAGATAATCCACAATCTCGGTAGGCCACTATCCTTCCTCTGTCAAATCGGATACTTGATCAAAAGCTGATCGCTGTTTTCTACGAGACATAACTGATCGTTTTTTGAAAAAACGACAAGAAAACACAATTGCGAACTTGAACGTCGAAATCTCCAAGCCTTAAATGCGCTTTGAGGTGGGCCACAGGCGTGCGTGAGATGTGTGTCTGTGCTAAATTCTAATCATTTGCATATCTCACCTCCGCTAATGCATGTTGAAATTTCATGTTATTTGCGTCTTCCTTAAGGATGTTTCATTTAGGTGGCCAGCAGTGTAATAAAAAAATCCGAAGTGAAGGTTGATAACATAAGTGTAATATATTTTAAAATACATGTTATACATAATTACCTATTTTATTATTTATCTATTTTATAGCTTTTATTACTTAAAAAATAGCGTTAAAATAATAAATCTAAGTGTAAGTACTATAGATTGTTATTTAATAAACTTATTTTGAACTCTGAGGATCAAAATAGGTATTTGCAGTTTTGGATTGTTTATATGTTTGACAATTTTCTTTGATTTTACATAACTGGGCGTAACACCTTTACTCGAAACTAATTATCTAATATTTGCCTAAATTAAAAAAAACTAAAATGTGCCGACTGCGCCGTGATAAACACGTACTGACATACATGTCCGTTTCGTGCCAGTCGGCGATCACCGCACACGGGAGGCGACCACAGATGAGACGAAACTATGTACTTATTGTCAATTAGTACGTGAGAGAGTGAGACAAACAGTTTTTCGTGTCTAAATTATTTATTTTAATAATTAAATTATTAGAGATTATTTATCCTTTTGGTAAGTATTTTTAATTGGGAAATATCGTTGTAAAATTTTTTTGATAAATTATATTTCATTATGCCCAGCTTCTCGTATATATTTACGTAGGTATACGTTGACATAGCAAATAATTGCAAAGCTTGTGATCTGCTGTTTTGAATACCTAAATAATAGTTTTAAAAATTCTTTATTACAGCTTCACCGAAAGCATGGCATCTACAAAAAAAAAAAAAAAAAAAAAAAAAAAAAAAAGAGAGAGAGAGAGAGAGGAGAGAACCGAAGAGCATGAGAATTCAATCGGGATTGGACGGAGTCGTTCGTTTTCATATGCAACTCAGATGGCTTTGCGACTTGTCTCATTGCCATGAAAAACTCGCACACAATAAGAAATCAAATTTAGAGAGACAATTCACTACAAACATATCCAATTTTGCTATTAAATGTCCAACCGGTGATGAACGAAAAAAGTTGTCGACGAGCTCCAAAAGTAAAAACAGTAATCAAGTTAAATGTTAAGTAACTGGACGCAATCTACAAGTAATGTTAATCTGGCAAACTTTGCGGTATCACTAAAATTGCAAAAAAAAAAAAAAAAAAAAAGGCAAACCATTACACAGATGGTGAGTTATGTCAAAGATTGCTTCATACTTGCATCTGAAGAACTGTTTCGTGATTTCAAAAACAAACCAGAAATCTTGAAAAATATCAAAGATTTGCCACTATTCACTAAAACAGTACAAGATAGTACAGCTAATATATCTTTAAATGTAGCATAGTATTTGCAGATGAAAGATATTCAACTTTCTTCTGCCTTATCACTTGCTATAGATGAATCTTGTGACATAAAAGACACGGCACAGGTTGCCCTTTTTGTCATGTATATGTCTTCCCAAGGACCAAAAGAAGAACTTCTAGGTTTGCTACCGCTCTCGGGGCAAACTAGAGTGGAAGATATAGAGAATGCATCGCAAAAAGGCCTTGAAGACAATAAATAGATTTAAATAAAATCGTGTCAATAGCAACTGATGGAGCCAGAAGTATGACAGGAAAAAATAAAGGGCAACAACGATTCTTCAGAGCAAAATAAACCACGAAATTCTTACATTTCACTACATAATACACCAAGAAGCACTTTGTGCCCAAATATTCCGGCCGAAATAGTTGAGGTCATGAATTTGGTAATCAAGATTGTTAACAGCATCTTGTCAAAAGCACTCTACCATCGTCAGTTTAAAGAATTCTTAAGCGAAATGGAGACTCAGTATTCCGACCACTTCTTCACAATAAAGTGCGATGGCTTCCAAAGGTAAGGTGTTGAAACGTTTTTGCTTTGTGCTTGAATGAAATAAATACATCTATACAAATAAATAAAATTGAAGTGTCTGTTTGTAATTTCAAATTAGCAGCTTTTTACTAAATGTATTTAAAGTATATACCGTACTTATATCAAAAAATCAATTTTTAAAATTTTTGTCTGTCTGTCTGTTCGGTAATCTCGGGAACTTCTGGTCCATTTTAAAAATTCTTTCACCAATAGAAAGCTACATTATCAGCGAGTAACATAAGATATATTTTATCTCCATATTCCTACGGGAACGGAATATGCGGGTAAAACGTTGATGTTGCTTACTCCCGCCAAGTTGGAGCAAAATTATGCATTTGATCCAGTAATGGAAATTTTTAAAAATTTCTCACATTTGTAGCACAATACTGAAACATGCGTAATTTAGTATCTTAACAAAAAGCAATTTTTAAATGGTTTTTTATTTACACGTCTAACGTTTATTGCGTTACGTTTGTTAAATGTCAAACTCAAACTTTGAGAAATATCGCCAAGTTGGCTAGGAAGCTCTCTATTCTGACAATCCCAGATATTTTAATACAAAATCCCCCCCCCCACTTTTTAAAGAGGG
>BMAO01037196.1:0-21537 GCA_019973975.1 Trichonephila clavata
GAGCTATGGTCCAAAGTTCAAGCCTCTAGCTCATCGGGAAGTTAGTTTAAAATCCAGTACAAATTCTACAGGACAGACAAGAAACGAGTTAATAAAAACATGGTAATAACGTCAAATGTTAAAAAATAAAATTTTGTTAAATAATAAATTCTTAAATATTTTGTTCTGGACTTCTCTCTCTTGTAGCGAAATTGCACGTGACAGTTTTAACACTCTATCCCGAATTGCTCTTTAAAATAATTTCTGATTCTTAATTAAATGGAGGTAAAATGCTGAACTAATACATTATAAGGTTTATTTGAGTTTTGAAATTTAGTTTTTTAAAACTTAACCCTTTTAACTTTTTCAAAAATATAATTTTTTATTTAAAAAACCTCGAAGAGAAGCTAAGATAATGTTAACTTATTTAGTTTTATTTTGCTCAATAGCAACATAAATTTTTCTAATCATTTTTATGAATTTAAAAATGTATAAGAATCAATTATTATTTTTTTAGTGTATGCCTTTTAATATTTTGACTAATATAAAAAATAATGTAACTATTTTATAAACTATAAAATCCATTATTTTTCAATTAATAATCAAATAACAGTGAATGGTTCAGTGGTTCGACATTTTAGAAAACCAAATCATTCCTTTGGAAAAGATTTTCTTAAATTTAGTTATTAACATCGTAATAATTGTTAAACATGTACATTGAAAATAATAAGTATTGTTCACACTTAAAATAAATGCACAGTTCACACAGCATATAATTTGCTGAAAAATATAATGAAGTTCCCAGAATCAATAATAAGAAGTAGATAATAGTCGTTCATGATTACTTTTTCATTTAATTGACGGGCCGTGGTCTCAGATGTAGTTTAAGGGTCTCACAATAATCCAATTAGTAAAGTACTAATGGTTTTTAATTACAACAAAAAAGGTGTATTAAGAACATTAGTAATTTCACTGTAGTTCTTAATATTTAATATATATTTAAAAAAACTTAGGCAAAGAATGGTTCATTTGGATTTGTTTTAAATTAGCATCATTGCTATCTTAAACATCATAGTGAGCACTCCGAAATTATGAGCGACTTCATTCTATTTTATCCATTTTACAGGTTCAGAGAAACAAATTCTAACAATCAGAAAGTTCAGCATTTCTCCAGACCCAATACGTTTGAGTGGCAAAGATATCACCATTTCTGTTGACGCTCAACTGCACGAAGACATTCCTGAAGGCGCCCGTATGAAAATTAAAGCCTGGAAGTGTCCAGCATATTTGGATGGAAGATATATCTTCCAGCTCCTTGCTTGGTGCCTATGGGATGGTAAATTGTTTTGTGGAATATGTTTTTCTATATTTCTCTACTCGTAATTAGTACTTCATTGATATTTATGACAAGAGTTACCTATGAAAGGGAGATCGTGGTATAACTGAAAATGCTCAATTTAAATTTTAACAGAAATTACCCTGAATATATTTAGGTATTTATTTTAATCTGCTTTAGATAGTAACAAATTTCTTAAACAAAATAATAATGCACTTTTAATATTTGTAGAAGACATTTATTTATTACAATTTATTTACATTTATTAATATTACATATGTATTTATATTAATTACCACTGTCGTAGCTAGTTCTGAGTGAGCCCTGTATCAAAGTCTGTACCTTAGGACCTTTTATTTGGGACCCATTTATATTTTATGATATTTTGCTTACAGAATTTGGGACCCTGAAGTTAGGGGGTCCGTATCACTGATACGATAGTAGCCAAGCCCCTGTTATTAAGTAACATAAAATTAAGTGTATTTTTAACTTATGTTCATCAATATTGTTAACAAATATGTATTTTTTTAAAATTAAAGTTTATGTAAGAAACAAAAGTTGGCAACAACGAAATACTTAAATTAATTAACCGGAAACACGTGATTTCATCTATAGCGGCTCAGTTGCAGAGAGTGTATAATAATTATCAACAACTTCAAAACTTTTTGAGTGTTTAATATTCTAGATATAATTTATATTATTATTTGTACTAATATTAATGCGTTCTATTATCGTTTTCATACTGTTTATATTTATCAATTATGAACTTGTAACGGTTCAATTTGTTTTGATACTGATATTCATTATCAGACGATATTTGTATTGAAATTGTGGCAACTTTATAAAACAATTGAAAGAATAGATTGTTTTCCCGATGATGTGTGAGTTCGAAGCCTTTTTAGGAATAAAAATAAAGGTGATATTTTGAAACTATATTCGTTGAACATTTAAAATAGCTTCTTAAATATCATAGAGATATATTTCTTTGTTATGAAAGAAAATGATTATTATAAGGGAAATTCCTAGTTAAAATGTAAATTTACATTGTCTGAAATAATTAAAATATTTCATTAATTACAGATAGAAGCAATAATTGTTACGTAAAATTACAGATCATTTTACTGCTATAAGGTAATTTGAGAGAAAACAAAATTATATTGTCATAGATTTTTGCAGATATCTGAACATGAGTTAGAATCTAGTTTAAAGACTTATTTTTAAGGATCAATATAAAAATGTCTGATACTCCATTTTGTATCTCTTTAATGGATATGCTTTTATAATACTTATTAATTTCAATATGTTTATTTCTTTTCAGTGATGTTGAACATTGTAAGTTTTTTAACTCGCTCAATGATGACGAATGCCCATTTGCTAAGAATGGAACCGATTGTCGTTGTCCAATCAAAGCCAGACTTTCAGAGCCGAGAACCTTGTTGTGTCTATGCCGTCAATAGGTGGTGCTGCAAAGTGGTTTGCTTCGGTAATTTTAGATTCCTTCATTATTTTTGTGATGATTTGTCTTCTTTACTTTTAAAAATTTGTGGTTATTTTGAAAATCTTAGCGTGTTTTATTTTATTATTATTATTTGGCTTATTGGTACTTTCAGATAACTTCATTATTCTTAATTTTGCGACTTGACAATATTTCATAAAGTTTCGCTCCAATTTTATCATTATTATAACTTTGCGGTATTTCCAGAAAAATTTCCTTGTTTATTTTTGAATCTTTTCAGTATTTTCTGAAAACTTCATTCCAATATTATTGAGATATTTTAAAGTACCATTTTAAAAAATTCAGGTACTTATGTATTTTACCACACACATCAACTTGTTTTTAAAATTAAAAAAAAATTGCTAAATGCCGCAATATGCAGACTATAGTGAAAAACCGTTCCTTTTCATCTTCCGAAACAATAATAATGATGACAGCAATTGTGGCGGCATTTTTTTATTTGGCGAAGTTTTTTAGCGGTATATTGCGCAAGTACCAAAATTCATCAGTTTATTTTTGGAGCCCCTCTTTACGGTCTCTCAATGTAGTTTCGCTCAATTTTTTTATTTTTATACTGTAGAGAGTTTCCAAAAAATATTTCTGTACTTAAAAGTATTTTTCAGAAAATTTCGTTCCCTTACATAACGCGAAGATAGCTGTGGTGGCCCAGTTGCTAGAGTAACAAACATGTCATTGACCTTTAATGAGTAGAATTTCACATTCCTAGATGTTGCCATGTAATGAAATTTACGCGAAATTTAATCTGTCGGTGATGTAAGTCTCAAACGAGCTGTGTTTAAGAAGAATGGGGTGCCACTTTATGTCTCGACCTCGCCATTTAATCATGGCTCAGAATTATGAAATGTATCACCAGTAGCAGTCCTGTTATTGCTGTTGCGATATTTATAAAACCATCAACCTGTAATATGCCTAACCTCTATAATTGGTAAACATTTTAAACAAGACATTCCTATTTAAGCCAAGTTTAATCACTGAGACATTTATTTGATAGAATTATAGGGAAGGGGAACCCCCATTATACAAATTATGCGACCGTTCATACCAATTCAAAGTATTCGTAGCAAATAATAAATTTATTAAAAAATATCCTGGCGCCATCTCTTGCAGATAATCTAAACTACGCCAAAATTTATTACAGCATCACGAAACACTTTTTTATATAGAGAGAGAAAGACAAAAAGCTAGGATTGTAGAGGTTATTTTCCGGAGTGAAGGAAAAACTTACACAAATTGCTCTTAAAAAGAAAAATTAGACAGTTTGGTTGAAGGGACAGAATATCAATAAAATTTTACGGTAGGCCTTTCAATTTTTTACCCTTTTTTCGTACGATTGACAACTTAAATTCACAAAATTTTAAAAACTAGTTATTTGCCCCATCTGGCAAAGTTAGATGTTCGATATCCAGTAAAATACTTTAGGATACTTTCGGGGAAAATTCAATGATATAAGGTTAAAAACGAAAGTCCAGGATCAAATACAGTTATAATATTTATAATGTTACCAGCTCTTGAAGATTTAGTTGAATGATCTTGCTTGCTGTTTGCCTACTTTTGCATCTATTATTTTAACTTTATATACCTTCAGTTGCGCAGGTATGCAAAAAAATTATGAAAATTATGTGTAAAATGCATACTATACGAGTACGTTTGTACAGATGACTTATGTGTAGATTTAAAAGTTTATGCCATTAATCTTATGAAAAGTAAGTTTATGTAATTTAAAATCAAATCATTTTTTTTTTTGGCAAAATCTTACCGGGTTTCATGCGTTTAAAGAATTTTAATTTCTTCAATTTTACTAGAAATAACTTAAATTATACAATAATTTTCAATCATGTATAATTCGCCCGGGTTTGTGTTAGTGTAATTTTACTAAGCTCCATTTTAAAATGTCAAATGTATCATCTAAATGCTTTAATATTTTTAAATTTAATTTTCGAGAATTTCCTATGAAAAAATTCTTAAACAAGAACTACAAGAAAATTATATGTTTCAAGTTTCTTATTTTGAAATATCTGTTTATTTATTTCAGGGAAGTTTTTGGGTCGAGTTGAAATTTACAACAGCAAACTCAGAGCAGCTGGCATGCTATTCAATTACTGGCGAGGCAGTGAAATTATTTCGCTAAACATCAAATCTTCGACGTGACCAATATTGTTGTACAGTATTATCTCCAATTATTTATGTGTTACCGTTATTGATATGGTTAATGTTGTAATTTATTATTTATTTATTTTTCTAAGCAATAAATAAAAGTTTTAATAATTTTATATTTTCTCGTTTCATGATTTTTTTTTCACTGTATGATTTCCTATAGTTCTTAAAAGTTGATGCAAAATTCACATTCATTTTAATACATCATGAAACTTTTCTTTAACAATTTTGTTTTAGAACAAGTAATAAAAGAATTTTTTAAGTCAACTCCTACTTTGAATGCTTGAATAAAAAGTATTTTATTAATGATTGAAAAAAATTTTAACAAGATGTATATATATACATACATATATATATATATATATATATATATATATATATATATATATTATTATATATATATTTACATATACATAGGGAGATAGGGAGAGAGTGATCTAGTAGTAGAAATTGAAAAAAGAGCATGATTTATGCTATAACAATGCACATCCATTTGGCAGAAAAGCAAGTTTTCGACGCAAACTTTTGTCATTGTTTTAACAGTTACATTGGTACAACAATGAAGATGAATCGAAGTTTGCTTCGAAAACCGGTAATTAATTCATTAATATTTTAAAAATCTGTATTAACATCAAGTATTATCCAATACAAGTTTCAAAAAAAAATTATTTGAACTTGATTGGATGAATAGAAAGCATTTTATTAACGATTGATTGTTTGCACAAGATAAATATATATATACTAGCTGTTACCCGCCCGCTTCGCTGGGTATTTCATGATGTTTTATAAATTTTTACTGCTTATATATATGTATAAATTATTGATATCTAAGTCCTAGCATTAAGAATTCGATTGAATTGAAAAATATACTTATACCTGTAACTGTCACCTGTTGATAAAAAAAAAAGGGCAGAACTCATCTAATTTGTATTTTCTAAAAATCTCTAAAATTGAAGCATAGAATGATGTTTGCTCTTTCGTAACTCAAAAACCAAGTGGATTCCCGCAAAACCAATTTTCGGTGGATCTCTACTCCGTAAATTGAACATGCAAGCCAAATTTCAAGTCTTAATCTAACAGAAAAAAGCAAAAGTTTTACTATAAATAACCCCGTAATCCCGTTGAGAGCCGTTTTCCAAAATTACTGCTCTTAGCGGATTTCAATTCAACAAAAGAAAAATGCAAACCAAATTTCATTATTATAGTCCTTGTAGCTCGAAAAAAGTAATTTTTTTTGTCAATATATTCTTAGTGGTTCCCTATTCAACAAAAGAAACATGCTTAACAAATTTCAAGTATATGGGTCTAACAATTAAAAACAGGAATTTTTTTCTGTAACTCCTCTTGACCCCTCGCAAACATCTTTGGGGGTCAATTTTCATTTTACTCTTTGTTAGAGGAACTCTATTTCATGAAAGGAACATGCCTACCAATTTTCAAGCAGGATGATCAAGTAGTTTAAAAATGGAAATATTTATCGATTACGCCTCTTAATCTCCCGAAATTAAACTTGGTAGTTGATATTCGCGAAACCCATTTTGTAGCGGTTCTCTACTTTACGAAAGGAATCTGCTATCCAATTTCAAGAGTGTACGTCTAACAGTTTAAAAATGGGGATAATTGTCTATAACGCCACTTGAGCCCCCGCAACGCCACTTCAGGGTCTGTTTTCACAAAACCCATTTTGTAGGGGAATTGCACTCTATGAAAGGAATCTGCTTAGCAAAATTTGAAGACTGTGCGTTCATTTAATTAAAAATGCAAAAAAATTATCAATAACGCCCCTTGAACCCCGCAACACCACCTAGGGGTCGATTTTCACAAAACACATTTTGAAGTGTATCTTTATCCTATGAGAGGAATCTGCTTACCAAATTTCAAACTGTGCGTCTAATAGTTTAAAAAAAGAAATAATTATTTATATCTGCCCTTAACCCCCCGCAACACCCCTTGGGGGTCAATTTTCTCCAAACCCGTTTTGTACCGGATATTTACTCCATGAAAGAAACATTCCTACTAATTTTCAAGCAGGTAGGTCAAATAGTTTAAAAACGAAAATATGTATCTCTTACGCCACTTATTCCCCTGCAACGCCACTTAGAGGTCTGTTTTCACAAAACCTTCTTATAGCTGATCTCTACTCTAAGAAAGAAATCTCTTTATCAAATATAAAGACTGTGCGTCTAATAGTTTAAAAATGGAAATAATTATCTATAACGCCCCTTAAGTCCCCTCAACGCCACTTGGGGGCAATTTTCACGAAACCCATTTTTAGCGTATCTCTACCCTATGAGAGGAATCTGCTTACTAAGCTTCAAGACTGTACGTCTAATAACTTAAAAATAGGAATTTATAACGCCCCTTAAACCCCCGCCCCCGCAACACCCCTTGGGGGTCAATTTTCCCAAAACCCATTTTGTAGCGGATATTTACTCCAGGAAAGAAACTTACCTACCAATTTTCAAGCAGGTAGGTGAAGTAGTTTAAAAACGGATATATTTATCTATTACACCCCTTTATCCCCCGCAACGCCACTTAGAAGTCTGTTTTCAGAAAACCCGTTTTGTAACTGATCATTATTCTACGAAAGGAATCTATATATCAAATTTAAAGACAGTGTGTCAAATAGTTTAAAAATGGAAATAATTATCTATAACGCCCCTAAGCCCTGCAACGCCACTTGGGGGTCGATTTTCAGCAAACTCATTTTGTAGCGGATCTCTACTCTCTGAAAGGAATCCGCTTACTCAATTTCAAGATTGTACATCAAGTAGTTTAAACATGGAAACAATTATTATTAAAGCCCTTAACCCCCCCGTAACGCCCCTTGCGTTTCGAATTTCGGAAAATCCTTTCTTAGTTGATGTCTACTCTATCAAAGGAACATGTCTACCAAATTTCATGTCTGTAGGTTGAATAGTTCCAGAGATTTCGTGATTAGTCAGTCAGTTAGTCAGTCAGTGAGTCGCTTTGCTCCTTTATATATATAGCTATCTGTCTTGACGAGGGGTTGTGACTCTTGGTTGACCTGATACTGGTTGTCGGGTAACATCTCCCGTTCTTTGAAACCTGTGCCACAGTCTTGAGATCACAGACTGGTCCACATTCAGAATTCGAGACACTTCGGTTTGTGATCGTGAGGATTCCAGCATTCCAACGATTCTTCCTTTCGTAAACATGTCCAGTTGGCGTCTTTGTGCCATCATTCACCTTGTTTGATGGTTAACAGCGTTCCTTCGCACAGCAGTTGCACGAAACTTGTCTGAACTGCCTATGCTGCGTGAATCGGTTTCTACGCGTTCCGACATGCGCCGGTGTTTCGCGCAGGACGTAGTCGACTGAAAAGTTTTGCATAAACCCAATGTTTCTTCTTCACCCAATTAATATCCGCAAGAAATTTGGAATAATTTTACGAATATTTACTCCATGTTTTTCGCATTTTACGATTTATGCTTAACTTTTGGACACCAGTGTATACATATAGGGAGAGAGTGAACTAATAGTAGGAATTGAACAAAGTTAAAAAGTAAAAGATAGTACAAAAATATCAGAACAGCTATAGTATGTATAAATGCATACAAATACACTAATGATAATAATAAGAATAAATATAAGAAATAATGGTCATATTAAATATCCAAAGTAACTGAGAATGGAAAAATTATACAACCGAAAACCAAGAGCAACGAACCAATATGTATGTAAAAAGTCAATTGACCAAAATGGAATACCATTGTGTTTTCTTTAGCTGTTATAGACTTAGGGCAGTGGAGTAGGGTTAAGCTTGATTTATGGCATTTCAACCTTCCCCATCACCAGAAGTTGAAAACATAATAGTCCAAGATAAAATGTAGAAAACAAACCATTTTTGGAAAAAACTTAAGCCTAAAATTTGCCCAAGTAAACATATATTAATCTATTAAACAATTAAACTAAAAAGATTGACTATTGTATCAGTGGAATAAGTAGTATCAAGGTACACACACTCTCTCTCTCAATAAGAAAACATAAATTCTAGTACTTACCAAAAATTTCTTCATGTACATAAAGTATTAATATAGAATCACATTTATGTTAAATATATATATGCAAGTAAATGATTAAGTTCGAATAATAACATGTGCAAACCATACATAACGAAAATTATTTCTTTTATAAATCTAATAACAGATTATAAAATTCTAATGACAGTTTAAAAAAATTTCATGGTTGAAATTACTTTAACAACATTCAGCATTAGCAATCGATCCATAAAAATAAAAATAAAACAAAATATAAATGTATTTCGAATGCATATATTTTTAATTAAAGCATATGGACGATATGCATTATCAATGCGCAATAGTTTGTTAGCAAAAAATAAAAAAAGATACATTTCTTTTTGTAAAAAAATATTAATACGAACCTTTTTCAGAGACCAAACGATATCAATAATTTTTTCTGAGCTCTGTTTTTGCTGAACAAGAACTCATTATGTCTATCTGAATGAAACTTTTTCCAGAATTAAAAAACAAAAAACTACACTATCAAATATTTTCTCAAGTGTCAGTAAATATGCAAACGAAACACTGATAAATATTCTTGCAACAATACATCATCTTTTTACCACTTTTTCTTTGAAAATTATTTTTGTTTCAACTCGACATTTCTTATGTTGAATATTATACTTTGAAGATAATTGCAACTTTTTTGAGTGATATTCCCAAAATTGAAAGTGAAAATTCTTATTGTTCTGAAATATTTTTTGAAAGGGTTATCAAAAGATATTTCATACCACCAATGAGCGTTTAAAAGGAAACGTGAAAGTTGGTATTAAAGAGTTAAAAAAATTAGGAGTGGGGGATTATATCAGTTATTGTTAATTTTTCTACTATAAATAAAACCTACCTCTTATCCTCATATTCATAGCTTCAGTTTACCTCTCTTACAGTGTTTTATACTTTCAAAGGTAATATAGAAAGATGAAGGGTTTATATTTTGTTCTTGCGTATCTGTGCCTGATCTTAAACAGTTATGTGAGTGCTATCAATATCGAAAAATGTGGTAAGTACAGCTTTAAATCATTATGCTTTTTATAGAATATGTTCGTTAGGATATCGAATAAGTGGAATGCAAAATAATGAATAGAAAAGATTCTAAAATACACTTTCAACTAAAGTTTAGATTAAAATTAAACTCGCATATATAGAAAAAAAAAACAATTTCTTAAACTTTTAGACAGATGCATTATAATCGTTGATTAGAAATCTAAAAAGTTATGAAACGTTTCTTAATAATTTTTTTTATATAACCATTTTTATGCATTGCCATTCACTTCTGAACTATAGTACAAAGTTCAAGTCTCTAGACCATTGGGAAGTTAGTTTAAAATCAATTACAAAATTCTACCCGGACAGACATGCAAGAGAAAGCGAGTTTATAAAAAAAAACATAATAATCTTTGACCCCAGAGCCATGAAATTGTATACTTAGACACAACTCAACCCGTGCTATCGAAAGGGGTTTTTCGTTTGTGTAAATTCGGGTAAGTTCCGGATTTATGGGGCCCTTTGTCGAATTTGGGGTCCGCCTCTTCGGGGGCCTGAGTTCGAAACTAGAACTTTTTTTTCATAAAGAAAAAGGAAAAGTTAGTTTAAAGTCAATTACAAAGTTCCACTTGGACAGACACACAAACCTCTTCGGGGCCCGGGTTTGAGACCAGAACTTCTTTTTTTACATTTTCATGCATTGTCATCAGCTTCTGAGCTATGGTCCAAAGTTCAAGCCTCTAGCTCATCGGGAAGTTAGTTTAAAATCCAGTACAAAATTCTACCAGGACAGACAAGAAAGCGAGTTAATAAAAACATGGTAATAACGTCAAATGTTAAAAAATAAAATTTTGTTAAATAATAAAATTCTTAAAATATTTTGTTCTGGACTTCTCTCTCTTGTAGCAACATTGCACGTGACAGTTTTAACACTCTATCCTGAATTGCTCTTTAAAAATAATTTCTGATTTCTTAATTAAATGGAGGTAAAATGGTGAACTAATGCATTATAAGGTTTATTTGAGTTTTGAAATTTAGTTTTTTAAAACTTAACCCTTTTAACTTTTTCAAAAATATATTTTTTTATTTAAAAAACCTCGAAGAGAAGCTAAGATCATGTTAACTTATTTAGTTTTATTTTGCTCAATAGCAACATAAATTTTTCTAATCATTTTTATGAATTTAAAAATGTATAAGAATCAATTATTATTTTTTTTAGTGTATGCCTTTTAATATTTTGACTAATATAAAAAACTAATGTAACTATTTTATAAACTATAAAATCCATTATTTTTCAATTAATAATCAAATAACAGTGAATGGTTCAGTGGTTCGACATTTTAGAAAACCAAATCATTCCTTTGGAAAAGATTTTCTTAAATTTAGGTATTAACATCGTAATAATTGTTAAACATGTACACTAAAAAGAATAAGTATTGTTCACACTTAAAATAAATGCACAGTTCACACAGCATATAATTTGCTGAAAAATATAATGAAGTTTCCAGAATCAATAATAAGAAGTAGATAATAGTCGTTCATGATTACTTTTTCATTAAATTGACGGGCCGTGGTCTCAGATGTAGTTTAAGGGTCTCACAATAATCCAATTAGTAAAGTACTAATGGTTTTTAATTACAACAAAAAAGGTGTATTAAGAACCATTAGTAATTTCACTGTAGTTCTTAATATTTAATATATATTTAAAAAACCTTAGGCAAAGAATGGTTCATTTGGATTTGTTTTAAATTAGCATCATTGCTATCTTAAACATCATAGTCAGCACTCTGAAATTATGAGCGACTTCATTCTATTTTATCCATTTACAGGTTCAGAGAAACAAATTCTAACAATCAGAAAGTTCAGCATTTCTCCAGACCCAATACGTTTGAGTGGCAAAGATATCACCATTTCTGTTGACGCTCAACTGCACGAAGACATTCCTGAAGGCGCCCGTATGAAAATTAAAGCCTGGAAAGTGTCCAGCATATTTGGATGGAAGATATATCTTCCAGCTCCTTGCTTGGTGCCTATGGGATGGTAAATTGTTTTGTGGAATATGTTTTTCTATATTTCTCTACTCGTAATTAGTACTTCATTGATATTTATTGACAAGAGTTACCTATGAAAGGGAGATCGTGGTATAACTGAAAATGCTCAATTTAAATTTTAACAGAAATTATATACCCTGAAATATATTTAGGTATTTATTTTAATCTGCTTTAGATAGTAACAAATTTCTTAAACAAAATAATAATGCACTTTTAATATTTGTAGAAGACATTTATTTATTACAATTTATTTACATTTATTAATATTACATATGTATTTATATTAATTACCACTGTCGTAGCTAGTTCTGAGTGAGCCCTGTATCAAAGTCTGTACCTTAGGACCTTTTATTTGGGACCCATTTATATTTTATGATATTTTGCTTACAGAATTTGGGGACCCTGAAGTTAGGGGGTCCCGTATCACTGATACGATAGTAGCCAAGCCCCTGTTATTAAGTAACATAAAATTAAGTGTATTTTTAACTTATGTTCATTAATATTGTTAACAAATATGTATTTTTTTAAAATTAAAGTTTATGTAAGAAACAAAAGTTGGCAACAGCGAAATACTTAAATTGATTAACCGGAAACACGTGATTTCATCTATAGCGGCTCAGTTGCAGAGAGTGTATAATAATTATCAACAACTTCAAAAACTTTTTTGAGTGTTTAATATTCTAGATATAATTTATATTATTATTTGTACTAATATTAATGCATTCTATTATCGTTTTCATACTGTTTATATTTATCAATTATGAACTTGTAACGGTTCAATTTGTTTTGATACTGATATTCATTATCAGACGATATTTGTATTGAAATTGCGGCAACTTTTTAAAACAATTGAAAGAATAGATTGTTTTCCCGATGATGTGTGAGTTCGAAGCCTTTTTAGGAATAAAAATAAAGGTGATATTTTGAAACTATATTCGTTGAACATTTAAAATAGCTTCTTAAATATCATAGAGATATATTTCTTTGTTATGAAAGAAAATGATTATTATAAGGGAAATTCCTAGTTAAAATGTAAATTTACATTGTCTGAAATAATTAAAATATTTCATTAATTACAGATAGAAGCAATAATTGTTACGTAAAATTACAGATCATTTTACTGCTATAAGGTAATTTGAGAGAAAACAAAATTATATTGTCATAGATTTTTGCAGATATCTGAACATGAGTTAGAATCTAGTTTAAAGACTTATTTTTAAGGATCAATATAAAAATGTCTGATACTCCATTTTGTATCTCTTTAATGGATATGCTTTTATAATACTTATTAATTTCAATATGTTTTATTTCTTTTCAGTGATGTTGAACATTGTAAGTTTTTTAACTCGCTCAATGATGACGAATGCCCATTTGCTAAGAATGGAACCGATTGTCGTTGTCCAATCAAAGCCCAGACTTTCAGAGCCGAGAACCTTGTTGTGTCTATGCCGTCAATAGGTGGTGCTGCAAAGTGGTTTGCTTCGGTAATTTTAGATTCCTTCATTATTTTTGTGATGATTTGTCTTCTTTACTATTAAAAATTTGTGGTTATTTTTGAAAATCTTAGCGTGTTTTATTTTATTATTATTATTTGGCTTATTGGTACTTTCAGATAACTTCATTATTCTTAATTTTGCGACTTGACAATATTTCATAAAGTTTCGCTCCAATTTTATCATTATTATAACTTTGCGGTATTTCCAGAAAAATTTCCTTGTTTATTTTTGAATCTTTTCAGTATTTTCTGAAAACTTCATTCCAATATTATTGAGATATTTTAAAGTACCATTTTAAAAAATTCAGGTACTTATGTATTTTACCACACACATCAACTTGTTTTTAAAATTAAAAAAAAATTGCTAAATGCCGCAATATGCAGACTATAGTGAAAAACCGTTCCTTTTCATCTTCCGAAACAATAATAATGATGACAGCAATTGTGGCGGCATTTTTTTATTTGGCGAAGTTTTTTAGTGGTATATTGCGCAAGTACCAAAATTCATCAGTTTATTTTTGGAGCCCCCTCTTTACGGTCTCTCAATGTAGTTTCGCTCAATTTTTTTATTTTTATACTGTAGAGAGTTTCCAAAAAATATTTCTGTACTTAAAAGTATTTTTCAGAAAATTTCGTTCCCTTACATAACGCGAAGATAGCTGTGGTGGCCCAGTTGCTAGAGTAACAAACATGTCATTGACCTTTAATGAGTAGAATTTCACATTCCTAGATGTTGCCATGTAATGAAATTTACGCGAAATTTAATCTGTCGGTGATGTAAGTCCTCAAACGAGCTGTGTTTAAGAAGAATGGGGTGCCACTTTATGTCTCGACCTCGCCATTTAATCATGGCTCAGAATTATGAAATGTATCACCAGTAGCAGTCCTGTTATTGCTGTTGCGATATTTATAAAACCATCAACCTGTAAATATGCCTAACCTCTATAATTGGTAAACATTTTAAACAAGACATTCCTATTTAAGCCAAGTTTAATCACTGAGACATTTATTTTATAGAATTATAGGGAAGGGGGAACCCCCATTATACAAATTATGCGACCGTTCATACCAATTCAAAGTATTCGTAGCAAATAATAAATTTATTAAAAAAATATCCTGGCGCCATCTCTTGCAGATAATCTAAACTACGCCAAAATTTATTACAGCATCACGAAACACTTTTTTATATAGAGAGAGAAAAGACAAAAAGCTAGGATTGTAGAGGTTATTTTCCGGAGTGAAGGAAAAACTTACACAAATTGCTCTTAAAAAGAAAAATTAGACAGTTTGGTTGAAGGGACAGAATATCAATAAAATTTTACGGTAGGCCTTTCAATTTTTTACCCCTTTTTTCGTACGATTGACAACTTAAATTCACAAAATTTTAAAAACTAGTTATTTGCCCCATCTGGCAAAGTTAGATGTTCGATATCCAGTAAAATACTTTAGGATACTTTCGGGGAAAATTCAATGATATAAGGTTAAAAACGAAAGTCCAGGATCAAATACAGTTATAATATTTATAAAGTTACCAGCTCTTGAAGATTTAGTTGAATGATCTTGCTTGCTGTTTGCCTACTTTTGCATCTCTTATTTTAACTTTATATACCTTCAGTTGCGCAGGTATGCAAAAAAATTATGAAAATTATGTGTAAAATGCATACTATACGAGTACGTTTGTACAGATGACTTATGTGTAGATTTAAAAGTTTATGCCATTAATCTTATGAAAAGTAAGTTTATGTAATTTAAAATCAAATAATTTTTTTTGGGCAAAATCTTACCGGGTTTCATGCGTTTAAAGAATTTTAATTTCTTCAATTTCAATAGAAATAACTTAAATTATACAATAATTTTCAATCATGTATAATTCGCCCGGGTTTGTGTTAGTGTAATTTTACTAAGCTCCATTTTAAAATGTCAAATGTATCATCTAAATGCTTTAATATTTTTAAATTTAATTTTCGAGAATTTCCTATGAAAAAATTCTTAAATAAGAACTACAAGAAAATTATATGTTTCAAGTTTCTTATTTTGAAATGTCTGTTTATTTATTTCAGGGAAGTTTTTGGGTCGAGTTGACATTTACAACAGCAAACTCAGAGCAGCTGGCATGCTATTCAATTACTGGCGAGGCAGTGAAATTATTTCGCTAAACATCAAATCTTCGACGTGACCAATATTGTTGTACAGTATTATCTCCAATTATTTATTTGCTACCGTTATTGATATGGTTAATGTTGTAATTTATTTATTTATTTTTCTAAGCAATAAATAAAAGTTTTAATAATTTTATATTTTCTCGTTTCATGATTTTTTTTCACTTTATGATTTCCTATAGTTCTTAAAAGTTGATGCAAAATTCACATTCATTTTAATACATCATGAAACTTTTCTTTAACAATTTTGTTTTAGAACAAGTAATAAAATTTTTTTTTTAAGTCAACTCCTACTTTGAATGCTTGAATAAAAAGTATTTTATTAATGATTGAAAAAAAATTTTAACAAGATGTATATATATATATATATATATATATATATATATATATATATATATATATATATATATATATATATATATATATAAATATTTACATATACATAGGGAGATAGGGAGAGAGTGATCTAGTAGTAGAAATTGAAAAAAGAGCATGATTTATGCTGTAACAATGCACATCCAGTTTGGCAGAAAAGCAAGTTTTCGACGCCAACTTTCGTCATTGTTTTAACAGTTACATTGGTACAACAATGAAGATGAATCGAAGTTTGCTTCGAAAACCGGTAATTAATTCATTAATATTTTAAAAATCTGTATTAACATCAAGTATTATCCAATACAAGTTTCAAAAAAAAATTATTTGAACTTGATTGGATGAATAGAAAGCATTTTATTAACGATTGATTGTTTGCACAAGATAAATATATATATACTAGCTGTTACCCGCCCGCTTCGCTGGGTATTTCATGATGTTTTATAAATTTTTACTGCTTATATATATGTATAAATTATTGATATCTAAGTCCTAGCATTAAGAATTCGATTGAATTGAAAAATATACTTATACCTGTAACTGTCACCTGTTGATAAAAAAAAAAGGGCAGAACTCATCTAATTTGTATTTTCTAAAAATCTCTAAAATTGAAGCATAGAATGATGTTTGCTCTTTCGTAACTCAAAAACCAAGTGGATTCCCGCAAAACCAATTTTCGGTGGATCTCTACTCCGTAAATTGAACATGCAAGCCAAATTTCAAGTCTAAATCTAACAGAAAAAAGCAAAAGTTGTACTATAAATAACCCCGTAATCCCGTAGAGACCCGTTTTCCAAAATTACTGCTCTTAGCGGATTTCAATTCAACAAAAGAAAAATGCAAACCAAATTTCCTTATTATAGTCCTTGTAGCTCGAAAAAAGTAATTTTTTTTGTCAACCCTCCAGAACTTGATTTGCTTAAAATTTATTCTTAGTGGATCCCTATTCAACAAAAGAAACATGCTTAAAAAATTTCAAGTATATGGGTCTAACAATTAAAAACAGGAATTTTTTTCTGTAACTCCTCTTGACCCCTCGCAAACATCTTTGGGGTCAATTTTCATTTTACTCTTTGTTAGAGGAACTCTATTTCATGAAAGGAACATGCCTACCAATTTTCAAGCAGGATGATCAAGTAGTTTAAAAATGGAAATATTTATCGATTACGCCTCTTAATCTCCCGAAATTAAACTTGGTAGTTGATATTCGCGAAACCCATTTTGTAGCGGTTCTCTACTTTACGAAAGGAATCTGCTATCCAATTTCAAGAGTGTACGTCTAACAGTTTAAAAATGGGATTATTGTCTATAACGCCACTTGAGCCTCCGCAACGCCACTTCTGGGTCTGTTTTCACAAAACCCATTTTGTAGGGGAATTGCACTCTATGAAAGGAATCTGCTTAGCAAAATTTGAAGACTGTGCGTTCATTTAATTAAAAATGCAAAAAAATTATCAATAACGCCCCTTGAACCCCCGCAACACCACCTAGGGGTCGATTTTCACAAAACACATTTTGTAGTGTATCTTTATCCTATGAGAGGAATCTGCTTACCAAATTTCAAACTGTGCGTCTAATAGTTTAAAAAAAGAAATAATTATTTATATCTGCTCTTAACCCCCCGCAACACCCCTTGGGGGTCAATTTTCTCCAAACCCGTTTTGTACCGGATATTTACTCCATGAAAGAAACATTCCTACTAATTTTCAAGCAGGTAGGTCAAATAGTTTAAAAACGAAAATATGTATCTCTTACGCCACTTATTCCCCTGCAACGCCACTTAGAGGTCTGTTTCCACAAAACCTTCTTATAGCTGATCTCTACTCTAAGAAAGAAATCTCTTTATCAAATATAATGACTGTGCGTCTAATAGTTTAAAAATGGAAATAATTATCTATAACGCCCCTTAAGTCCCTCAACGCCACTTGGGGGCAATTTTCACGAAACCCATTTTTAGCGTATCTCTACCCTATGAGAGGAATCTGCTTACTAAGTTTCAAGACTGTACGTCTAATAACTTAAAAATAGGAATTTATAACGCCCCTTAAACCCCCGCCCCCGCAACACCCCTTGGGGGTCAATTTTCCCAAAACCCATTTTGTAGCGGATATTTACTCCAGGAAAGAAACTTACCTACCAATTTTCAAGCAGGTAGGTGAAGTAGTTTAAAAACGGATATATTTATCTATTACACCCCTTTATCCCCCGCAACGCCACTTAGAAGTCTGTTTTCAGAAAACCCGTTTTGTAACTGATCATTATTCTACGAAAGGAATCTATATATCAAATTTAAAGACAGTGTGTCAAATAGTTTAAAAATGGAAATAATTATCTATAACGCCCCCTAAGCCCCTGCAACGCCACTTGGGGGTCGATTTTCAGCAAACTCATTTTGTAGCGGATCTCTACTCTCTGAAAGGAATCCGCTTACTCAATTTCAAGATTGTACATCAAGTAGTTTAAACATGGAAACAATTATTATTAAAGCCCTTAACCCCCCCGTAACGCCCCTTGCGTTTCGAATTTCGGAAAATCCTTTCTTAGTTGATGTCTACTCTATCAAAGGAACATGTCTACCAAATTTCATGTCTGTAGGTTGAATAGTTCCAGAGATTTCGTGATTAGTCAGTCAGTTAGTCAGTCAGTGAGTCGCTTTGCTCCTTTATATATATAGCTATCTGTCTTGACGAGGGGTTGTGACTCTTGGTTGACCTGATACTGGTTGTCGGGTAACATCTCCCGTTCTTTGAAACCTGTGCCACAGTCTTGAGATCACAGACTGGTCCACATTCAGAATTCGAGACACTTCGGTTTGTGATCGTGAGGATTCCAGCATTCCAACGATTCTTCCTTTCGTAAACATGTCCAGTTGGCGTCTTTGTGCCATCATTCACCTTGTTTGATGGTTAACAGCGTTCCTTCGCACAGCAGTTGCACGAAACTTGTCTGAACTGCCTATGCTGCGTGAATCGGTTTCTACGCGTTCCGACATGCGCCGGTGTTTCGCGCAGGACGTAGTCGACTGAAAAGTTTTGCATAAACCCAATGTTTCTTCTTCACCCAATTAATATCCGCAAGAAATTTGGAATAATTTTACGAATATTTACTCCATGTTTTTCGCATTTTACGATTTATGCTTAACTTTTGGACACCAATGTATATATATAGGGAGAGAGTGAACTAATAGTAGGAATTGAACAAAGTTAAAAAGTAAAAGATAGTACAAAAATATCAGTACAGCTATAGTATGTATAAATGCATACAAATACACTAATGATAATAATAAGAATAAATATAAGAAATAATGGTCATATTAAATATCCAAAGTAACTGAGAATGGAAAAATTATACAACCGAAAACCAAGAGCAACGAACCAATATGTATGTAAAAAGTCAATTGACCAAAATGGAATACCATTGTGTTTTCTTTAGCTGTTATAGACTTAGGGCAGTGGAGTAGGGTTAAGCTTGATTTATGGCATTTCAACCTTCCCCATCACCAGAAGTTGAAAACATAATAGTCCAAGATAAAATGTAGAAAACAAACCATTTTTGGAAAAAAACTTAAGCCTAAAATTTGCCCAAGTAAACATATATTAATCTATTAAACAATTAAACTAAAAAGATTGACTATTGTATCAGTGGAATAAGTAGTATCAAGGTACACACACTCTCTCTCTCTCAATAAGAAAACATAAATTCTAGTACTTACCAAAAATTTCTTCATGTACATAAAGTATTAATATAGAATCATTTATGTTTAAATATATATATGCAAGTAAATGATTAAGTTCGAATAATAACATGTGCAAACCATACATAACGAAAATTATTTCTTTTATAAATCTAATAACAGATTATAAAATTCTAATGACAGTTTAAAAAAAATTTCATGGTTGAAATTACTTTAACAACATTCAGCATTAGCAATCGATCCATAAAAATAAAAATAAAACAAAATATAAATGTATTTCGAATGCATATATTTTTAATTAAAGCATATGGACGATATGCATTATCAATGCGCAATAGTTTGTTAGCAAAAAATAAAAAAAGATACATTTCTTTTTGTAAAAAAATATTAATACGAACCTTTTTCAGAGACCAAACGATATCAATAATTTTTTCTGAGCTCTGTTTTTGCTGAACAAGAACTCATTATGTCTATCTGAATGAAACTTTTTCCAGAATTAAAAAACAAAAAACTACACTATCAAATATTTTCTCAAGTGTCAGTAAATATGCAAACGAAACACTGATAAATATTCTTGCAACAATACATCATCTTTTTACCACTTTTCTTTGAAAATTATTTTTGTTTCAACTCGACATTTCTTATGTTGAATATTATACTTTGAAGATAATTGCAACTTTTTTGAGTGATATTCCCAAAATTGAAAGTGAAAATTCTTATTGTTCTGAAATATTTTTTGAAAGGGTTATCAAAAGATATTTCATACCACCAATAAGCGTTTAAAATGAAACGTGAAAGTTGGTATTAAAGAGTTAAAAAAATTAAGAGGGGGGGGGGATTATATCAGTTATGTTAATTTTTCTACTATAAATAAAACCTACCTCTTATCCTCAATCATTCATAGCTTCAGTTTACCTCTCTTACAAGTGTTTTATAGGTAAGTACAGCTTTAAATCATTATGCTTTTTATAGAATATGTTCGTTAGGATATCGAATAAGTGGAATGCAAAATAATGAATAGAAAAGATTCTAAAATACACTTTCAACTAAAGTTTAGATTAAAATTAAACTCGCATATATAGAAAAAAAAAAACAATTTCTTAAACTTTTAGACAGATGCATTATAATCGTTGATTAGAAATCTAAAAAGTTATGAAACGTTTCTTAATAATTTTTTTATATAACCATTTTTATGCATTGCCATTCACTTCTGAACTATAGTACAAAGTTCAAGTCTCTAGACCATTGGGAAGTTAGTTTAAAATCAATTACAAAATTCTACCCGACAGACATGCAAGAGAAAGCGAGTTTATAAAAAAAACCATAATAATCTTTGACCCCAGAGCCATGAAATTGTATACTTAGACACAACTCAACCCGTGCTATCGAAAGGGGTTTTTCGTTTGTGTAAATTCGGGTAAGTTCCGGATTTATGGGGCCCTTTGTCGAATTCGGGGCCTGAGTTCGAAACTAGAACTTTTTTTCATAAAGAAAAAGGAAAAGTTAGTTTAAAGTCAATTACAAAGTTCCACTTGGACAGACACACAACCTCTTCGGGGCCCGGGTTTGAGACCAGAACTTCTTTTTTTACATTTTCATGCATTGTCATCAGCTTCTGAGCTATGGTCCAAAGTTCAAGCCTCTAGCTCATCGGGAAGTTAGTTTAAAATCCAGTACAAATTCTACCAGGACAGACAAGAAAGCGAGTTAATAAAAACATGGTAATAACGTCAAATGTTAAAAAATAAAATTTT
>BMAO01037197.1:0-18930 GCA_019973975.1 Trichonephila clavata
AAGGCAAACTGCTATCGCAAATAAATGTTTTAATAAATTATCATTTTTTTATTATATAGTGAATAATAAATTGAGAGAAAGAGAGATAGAGACAGATAGATTGTAATGTAATAATATTAATTGATATCTGATAGAATTTATTTTATGATTTTCTTTTCAATAATTCTTCATTGTTACAAGTTTCTACTCGTTTCTGATTTCTAGCTGCAGAAAATTTGAGATGAATCTAAGCCAGGAAATATTCGATTTCTAAAACGAAATGTATTTTTTTCATAGTATAAAGGAGATGATATATTTTTCAAGTAATTTTCAAGTCAACAGAGAGTTCCAGTCTTGCCAGTAAACATTATGAAAATTCCGATGTGATTTGCATTCGAACAAAGCTATGTTATTATTCAATTATTAACTTCCAGTTTTTGAAGTTGACGTTTTTCTTTGTGAAAGATACAGAATTTTAACCCCCCCCCTTAAAAGATAAATATACTCTTCTCAGATTGGATCAAGTGAGTGAATATTAGCGTCGCACTGTTCAGCTACACGAAGGCTTTTGGCGTGGGCCGCGTAATTTTAAACCATTGTCAAGTGACGCGAACGACACCTGAGCTGGCATCCCTTCTCCTAACTACCACACCACACCAACGGGAGGACGTCTGAGCTCTCGATAGATTTAACGTACATCGCTCCCCGACACGGTAGGTCTTCAGTGGTACTGGGTTCTAACTCATGACACGCTAGGCATGATCCGATGCCTTGACCACTTGGCTACCGCGGCCACCAGATTTGATCAAAGGATTACATCAATAAACTTACAGTGATGCATGGACCACACAATTGTCAAAAAGTATTGCTGTCAGGAAATTTTAATAAAGAAATTGAGTTTTGGTTCTGAATCTAAGGGAAGAGATGGTGTTCACAGATATTTGTTTACATAAATGTATTGCTTTCCAAAACAGTTAAGGAAATCGGATTAAAATACTTCGCAAAATAGTTAAAGATAAAAATCCACCTTTTTTCCTAAAAATTTCTAAGATTTTTCGAGCAGTCAGTTTTTTTTTTATTTTTAAAATTAATTAAAACATAGCAAAATTTTTTAAAAATTCGTCATTTTCACAAAATTTTACCGCAAATAGATACCAACCTTAAATACCTTAATATTAAGACCTGTGAAAAACCTTAAATATTAAGAACAGCCGAAAATATGAGGCTTCTACCACAAGAAATGGACAAGGCATTTTTTTAATTGCCTAAAATTCAATCTAATTTAAGGTACCTAAACACGTTAAAACGACTAAATTTGGACAAAACACATATTTTTTTTTTTAAAAAATTCATTAAATAAAGCTATATTTTAGATTTAAATAGCATACTTTTTATTTTTACGTTATCTAGAAGCCAAATTACAATCAATGTTATAAAATAAGAAAAACCGGGTCTTTAATCTACTAGAATAGGGCATTTAAATTGTTCTAAATCTGTCATGGCCAGTTTGAGAGCTCAAAATATTATGAATGTATTTCTATAAAACTTTTTGAACCTAATACTTAAATTATTTTTTAAATAATGTACTAAAATATTTATTATTGAATAAAGACTTCTTGAGTTATGGCCTGTTATTTAAATGATGGTATCATAAAGAATGTCACATTTCTCATAATATTTACTCAATAAGCTCTTTTTAAATTTTAATGAAACATTAAAATTTTAAAACATTCTCTAAATAAATGCATCTAATTTTTTAGTAATACTTTTTACTAATATGCTTATACCTTTTTCTCTAAGTGATTTTAAGTGTTTCAAAATTACTGTTAAAATTTAACTAAAAATATTGATTTTTGTAAAGTTATTTTTTAATATATATATAATTTCTTTAGTACGCATAATTTTTTTTAGAAAAGATTTACTGAAACGTATTTTATGTAAATATAAAACAGAAATTTATGCCTTAATATAAGGAAAAGCTATTAATTTCGTAACTACAAACTTGGCATTCATAGATGTGACACAGTTGATAAATAAAGGCAGACAGACAAAAAACCACCTAAGAATATCATAATAGGGTGTAGTATTAAAAAAGAATTTCAATTTTTATTATTTGCTGACATCCTGTGCAACAAATAAGTACACTGTAATAATCCATCTAAAGGATTAACAAAATGTCACTTAGATAAACATTCAAATTAAATACTTAATATACACAGTAAAAAGTCTTGCATGTGTCTTTGTATCATTATTCACGTTCTTTTCACCTGTATTGTACTTCACTCCCAAGATATTAAAGATTTTCTGAGAGATTTAGCTCATCCTGGAAGAAAGCAGAATTTTAATTAAAATGATTTCTTTATTTTTAACGAGTTTTTATATTATTTCTCTAATTTAATTTATATCTGGAAATGACTTAAAAAAAATCTAATTATATTCAGAATTGAGTCCAATTTCAAACAGTCACAGTCATTTTATCTCTAGGTATTCAAATCACATCTTTTTAATTTGGTTATCATTTTACTTGTTTTTAAAACCGAATACGATTTGATACTTCAACTAATTGCTATTTTTTGCATGCTTATTTATTTATATATTTAATTGTGCTTTTTTAGTTAATAACATAATGCATGGAAAATAAATAATTATTTTTAAAATTAAATAATTAAACTCGAGTGTTTTTGCTAATATTTAACATGCAGTTTTTCGTTCAGTTTTCTATTTTCTTGAATACACATAATTTTAATGAACGTTTAAAATCTCATAAAATGAATTGCTTTGCATCCTGCAAATAATTCAAAAATCAAAGATAGGAATATTTTTGCAAACTTTTATCGTCGTTTATTTTTATTTTCTTTTCAATACTCTCATTTTGTGAAGCAATAAAGACTGCTTAAAATAATTTACAAAAATATAGCAATGCAGTCATGTACAGCCAAAAAAGTATTTGAATTATCAAATAGGAAGGGGAGGCAGAATTATTTTCACACTTTCAACTCTTCAATAAGTTAAGTAAGAAACAAAATGAGATGTTACTGAATTTTTGTTCACTTATACAGTTTTCCAATAAAATTTCCCCCATGCAGAAATTAAAATTTTTAAATTCTAAAAAATTGACAACAACGGATCAAAATTTTTAACCATTGAGAAAGAAGGGAGTAGAATTCTTCGTATTTTCTTAATAAATATAGATGTGAATGGAATATGTAATATAAGCACGTGTATAGAAAAATAATCAGCAAATGTAAAAAATAGAAAATGATTAGTTGAAATTAGATTCCATATCCAGTTCCTCGGAATAAAAATTGCACGCTGGAAACGAATACATATCTTATATGAAACATGATTAACTTCTTATAAAATGATTTAATTTTAATGTAATTTCATGCAAAATATTTTAGAATAAATTCACTGTTAGTGCAAAGAGGAAATAATATTTAGTAACCAAGGTAAGCGACTATTTGAAAGCTCGGTACTACAATTCGCATTCAGATAAATGATTTAAAGTTTTAAAAATATTTTCCATTACAAAATTTAGCAATAGTATAATTTAACTGATTCTTTATCTATAATCATATTGATTGAACATTCTTCTATAATCAACACCCTTTTATAAGCGTTACTTGTATACAACGGAAACTTTAAACTTCATTTTTACCCAGTTTCAAAGATCGAATTAATTCGAACTTTTGCTCCTTTGTCCAGGACCGATTACCATAAAATTATTTAATATTTTTTCCCATTGTCCTGATCAGGATCATCAGGATTAATGATTTCCCATTTCAGAAACCGTCCGGCAACTAATTTCAGATTTGGAGAAGTTATAACTTAGTTCGATTAATTATAAAATGGTGTTCATTTTGTTTTTTTAAACTATATTTTTTAAGAAAATATGTAATAAAGTTTTTTTTATCTAGAAATGTTTGAAAATAAGTGGTTTTAAATAAGAGGCGCTTACATATTATACACCGTTCATAAATATCGTCAATTAAAAAAAAGATATGCCAAATGTTTTTATCATTATTTTTCGAGCGTTTGATCATGCGTAAAAAGGGCTTTCTGTATTCGTCACATATCGTGGCATTTGGTGACGTCTTTTGATTTGATGAAATTGTTTGTTGTTTTAATACGCATAAGTACCAAATATCAAATGAACTAGCTTCATATAAATCACATATCTCTGTTATTGGTATCAGGTATATATGTTAAGTAAAACATGTATTAAAATATTTCTTCTGGATATATAAGAAATGGATTTTTGTGGGGTTACTTTTAAATACTCTAGCTCAAAAATATTACGGGGTCAAGGAAAATTGGCAAAGATTTTCTCCATCAAATTGGCGTGAGTGAGAAGGATGGGTTAATTTTTATAGCGACTTGTTACACATTTGCTAACAGTTACTAAACGAATTTAAAAACCGAGGCTTCTAAAGGCTTAAAATGTTTTCCAAAGTGCTTCATTTTAAACTTTCAGCTGAAACTACAGTTATATATCTTTAAGCCATTATCGAAGGAGTAATCTCTTTTTCCCTCTTTCTCTAAATAAGTGACTTCAAAGATATAATAACTTTGATGTAGTTGATAAAATATGCATATTTCGCATTTGTAATGAAAACAAAATCTATTTATATTTAAAGAGTAGTCTTTATACTAATATGGTGCTTAGTATTTTAACAGTGTAATTGAAGCAATGTTTATTCCTAGTGGATTTCAAGAACTTCCCCGCATCAAGTATCTACTTTAATTGAAATTTCTCTACGCTTACTCTTTCTCCATCCATTTGCTTCTTTTCTTAGAATGTAATTAAACTCGGAACTTGTATGATATTAAACTAACCGAAACGTTTTATATCACATGAAACTAAGCATGTTCTAAAAGTATGTCACATTAACTTAATTTTATCATGTGAAAAGTGATTTAATGGCATTTAGTACGGTTTAATTTAACATCAATCTAAAGTAAGTATACATTAAGAGCAATGGATGTTTTAAAATTTTATTATTGTATAATGCACAAAACTTATTTTACACTTTATTGGTTTAAATGAGTTCTCGAATTCGAGATTAGTAAACTACAGTAAATTGTTTAATCCTTAATAATATCGTAATATAAAAGAAAATAATAGAAAGTTTTGTAATGTAAACTAAGACGTTTTTTATATAGACTGTAATTTACATTAATATTAAATCTATCCAACTTATTTTAAACAAAACTAAAATCAAATTGAATGTAAATATATTTTTATGACTTTTTCCAGACTGCATTAAACATGTCTCCTTCTGTTAAAGTATTTTATATTTTATTGTAACTGATTCAGTGAAAGTAAAAACTTTTATATTTCTGTATTTCCTTGCAAGTCATAAAAATATTCCTTTTTTTCAAAAATTACGAATTATATTCCTTATTTCAAATATTTTATGCTGAAGAATTTTCAAAATTTTTATTTTGTATAGTTTTAAATTTTCATAACGAGGAAAGTCTGACAATAAAGCGCACGAAAAGTCATTCACATACTTTATTGTAGAATTAATTCATTTAATGCTCACGCTTGCATTTCATCACATTGTATACTGCTACCCACACAGAATATAACAAGAAGGGCCAGAGATATCTCAGTGAAACTTATTCGGAAGATAAAATTGATACAAAGATCCAACGATTAAAATTACAGCCTCTTGTGACATGTGGACAAATATTTTCGATAAAATATACATCTTTAATAAAATAATACAAATAGTATAAAGCTAACAGCTACAAATAGATATTTTTGAATGTATATCTTCAATGGAAAAGAATGTTCAATTTATTTCTATATATAGTTAAGAACAATACAATTTTTATTTTAAATGTAGTTTGTTAGAAAATGGAAAATGATATAATCCCAAATAGTTTTTCAGGTTTTTTTTTGCCATGTTCTTCACACGAAAAATATCCTAGTAAGCATAACATTTTGTTCATTTCATCGTTTATATTTCCTTATCTCGTTCTTCAATGAGAGGGTTTCTAAGAGACATAAAATACGAAACACGTATGAAGAATATATTGGTTAATATAATATATACTTTTTTACAAGATAAAAAAAGAAATATATAGTAATTGCTTCATATTAAATTTCCATTTGCATCATTCACCATATAATAAAAATTAGAATGATTTTTGATAGAATAAAAACAATCGTTTTTTTACAATCTTATGTTACCTAGGATAATTTCTAATTATATTTGATTTATCCTTTTCTGCAAGATAAAAAAAAAGAAATATACAGCAATTGTTTCTTATTTAAAAGTTCCATGTATCATTCAATTTATAGTTAAAATTAGAATAATTTTTGATAAAAGGAAAGCAATCGTTTTTCAAAATCCCATGTAATCCAGGATATTTTCTAATTAAATTTGATTTGCGTTTTCTTACCAGATAAGGAAAAGAAATACATAGCATTTTTTTCGTATTTAAAAATGCCATGTGTCATTCAACATATAATAAAAATTAGAATAATTTTTGATAGAATTAAAATAATCGTTTATCAAGACTCTACGTTATCTTGGATATTTTCTAATTAGATTTGATAGGTCATACCTTTTTTTTGTTTCTCTAGCAAACTTGTAAATTATTTTTCAAATAATACATCCCATACCTGCACAGTAAGAACAAATATATATATAATGCTATATTGGAAAGTATATATATATATATATATATATACTTTCCAATATAGCGTTTAGTTACATTTGAAATAAAACCATTCGCATCTGTATTACATTTGTTTACATGGAGATAATGATTTATCATTTCAAGAAATAAATAAATATCATTGCTTCAGATCTAAATTAAAAAAGAAAGCTAGACTAAACTCAGTGGCACAGCAGCGTTTAAAGTCCAAAAAGCCTACTATGCTCATCTAAATTTCGATAGACACTGAGGCTCATATAATCCGGTCACGTGCTTAGTCTCTGATGCAGAATCCTCAGTGTTTAGTTCACAAGCTAGCTTGGTAGTCCTTTATTGACCCACTAAAAGGATGAAAGTCTGTAGACCTTGCCGAGCCAGGGATGGGAACCCCGAAACTGTGACTTGGAAGAGCGATACGCTAGCATTTAGCCTCTGTGCTTCAGTCTAAGCTAAACTTTAATATTTTTAAGAGTAGTTATACTGCTTTTCGTCATTGTTATACATACAGCTAGATGAAACCAATCTCACTGGTATTAAAATTCAGTTTATGAGTTTGTTTACGGAACGTATGCTTCAAAACTTAGTGATGTGAATCCATTATGAAAATAAAATTAATTAATTAATCGTATAACTAAGTATTTTGTTAACCATTTGACAACATAAAACTCAGTAAATCCTACATGTATAAATAGTTTATTGTTAACATTAAAAAAAGATTCTCATACAGTTTAAATGGGCTGAATACTTTGAATTATATGTGGACGACACGAGTTTGTACTTTTGTATATGGAATTATTTTGCGAAAAACTTATTTGGAAAAAAATAAACTGACTGCATTTATGAGTAAAACATTAAGCTTAAATAGGTTCTTAAGGCAATTTAATGTCCCTTAAATATATTTCTAATTAAAATTAATCTATTCAACCTTTAAAAAACTTAAGACTTCTACGACAGCGGTTCTCCAACTGTGGTCCGCTGGCCCACAGGTGTCACCAGCATTTTTCTAGGGGGTCCATGAAGGGGCATCACTTAATGTTAGGATTTCCCTCTTTTATTGTTTCTGAAAGTCCTCGTGAAAAAATTCAGAAAGTTGTGCCTTCCTAGACTATAGATCCCTAAATTGCCTCAATGAAAATATTAGACGCATGTATTTCGATCAAGAATATTATATATACAATTCAGTTTTCGTATTGATTGCACAACTACAAATAGATATTACTAAAATATAATGTTTTTAATTAGATGTTAATTGTTTCCTTGAAAGGGGAAAAAATAAGTGTTAAAAAGTCTGTATAAGTAGCGGAGACAGTTTAAAGATTATTGAAAAGTCTTGAAAAATCCCTCAGATTTGTCTCGGGAGTTAGGAAAGGGTGATTAAAATCTCAGGGATCCGCGATGTTAAGCTACTGCATAAAGGGAAGTCGCGGGGATTGAAAGTTTAAGAACCACTGTTCTATGAGAAATGCAGAAGGCTGTTCAATTTAATACTTTTTTTAATTATAAAGTAATTTTTATAGTGTTAGTGGAAATACTCGATCTTATTTCAATGTAAAAAAACAATATTTAAAATTTTAAAATTTTATCGATATTAATATTTAATGTAAAACAAATAAAACTAAATGTTTCAGCGTTTTCTACTGCCTTTTGGAAGTTGTATTTATTGGAATAAACTAGTTTGTAATTTCTTAAATGTAAAATGCTTAATAGGGGCCTTCTTCTTTGGTTTATATATATACGGTAGAGTAGTTTATACATAAATCAGTTCATTTTACATCTTTCTTTAAAGTCTTCAATCAAAAATTGTACTTCAATTATTATTAGAAACAAATTGTGTAATGATTTAGAGTTTTAAGGCGTCATGGGATCGGAACTAACAACATAGATAGTAGTTATTTTAATACAATGTTTATTCAAAATGAAAAAGAAATATATCTTAAATAAATATGCACTTCGAGCGTTTTCCCTAACTTTAATCTTATTTACTAAAACTTCTTGAGATCGCATCTTGAAATCGCTAACTTAAGTCTTCAACAATTACTTTCGAATCTCATTTTCTAATATCTTCAAGTAGGCTCACTCAGGAAGCAATCCTTCATTGAACAGTTCTCAACGTTCTCGTTATTCTCTCATTGCATACTTAACAACTTTAATGCTGTCACGTATTGCCCTCTCAACATCCATATATGTATTCACTGCACTTCTGCTTATACATATAATACTCATTTACTTACATCAATGTCCTTCACAATGCGAGGTTTTCAAATCAAATAACGTCATTAAGTAATTCAAGAGGTTAGTTAAGAGCACCATTACATGTTTAGAGCCGATTATTAAATAACTTATTGAATTTGAAAACGTTTTAGAACTTGTGTGTGTGCAGTTATAAAATAAAATTTCGTCTACATAAAAATTTCCGTACAACTCAAAAATATATTTATTTTTACTTTGCATGATAATCTTCTGTTTATTTATAAGCTTCTAAAAATACTTTAAAAACACTTTTAAGGGGACATCGTTCGATTTATGGAAAAAAGTTTGATTTAATGTTTTTTGCAACTTGTTTGCATGTAATCAATGTATACGGATTACGCAAAACGGATTTTGTTTTTCAAAATACTACAAAATACTAATTATTTAATTTTTAAGGAGAAACATTTTAAACTTTACGAAGGGATTTTAAAACGATACTTCTCTCACAATAATTGACGCACACAAATTGAATTTAATGTAAAAATACGTCAAGCTTGTGTAACAAAAGTTGTTATGGGTTTACTGCTAGCATGATTGTAATACGTAATATATATATATACAAGGGGTGATCAAATGAAAAGGTACGAAACGACACGGTGGGTACAAATATAGACTTTATTCAAAATATACACCATAGGCCTGAGCACAACGATCTCACTGATGAACAAGCCGCAGGATTCCTTGTTCCCAGAATTCCTGTGGCTGTGACGAGACCCAGTCCTTCATAGTGTACTTGAGTACGTCGCCGAGTTGAAGCGCTTTCCTTTCAGGTGTTTCTTCAGTGGACCAAACACATGGAAATCGCAGGGTGACATGTCCGGACTGTAGGACGGATGGTCCAACGTCTCCCATTGGAACTTGTCCAGTTCCATTTGTGTGACTCTGGAGACGTGTGGACGCGCGTTATCATGGAGCAGAACCACACCCTCCGTGAGCAGCCCCGGTCTTTTGTTCTTGATGGACCTGCGTAGGCGTCGGAGTGTCTCACAGTACACATCGGAGTTAATGCTTTTTCTGTGCTCGAGTAATTCTGTGCTCGCATCATTTGGACGCCGCTTTTTATAAGAGCCTTTGCTCTCTCCTGCGCATGCGGAGCACCCGCGCATGATCCGATCCCAGTCAGAGTCTCCAATGGCATCCCGAGATGTCTCGCTACATTCTCCCTTGGCGGAATATGCAAATATTTAACTGTTTCATTTTTATGTCGTTTCGTACCTTTTCATTTGATCACCCCTTGTATATATATATATATTTCTGAAAGCTTATTAAAAATTCCTTAAAAAATGTTTAAATTCTAAATTCAACTATTTTTTAAAAACCCAAATATGGTTTTGATTCAAAAATGCATATCAATTCTGTTATATGTACTATTAGCAATAATTAAAAATATCAAAGCGTTAGGCACAATAGAAGTAAAAGCTTTCGCATTTTAAATGAAGATCAATGAGTTATTTTTTTCTTTTTTGAGATAAATCAGCTTAAAGTATTTCTTCGTCATTGGGATTTTAATAAAAACGAACATCAAATTTATAACTCTGGAATTTTGTAACTTATAGCTTTCAAATTTTATGAGGTAATAACAAATTATATTAAAAATAACTTACGCTAAAAAATTTTTAATTTAATTTTTGACCGATTTTAGTTAGTTGAATTGTACTGTCCTTTTAATCATCTTTTGATATCATTTAATAACTTTACTAGATAAAAAGGGAGATTGGCATTGCTAAAATTGATTTTGATGATTAAAAAAAGGTTTCAGCGTGCTAATGGGAAAAAATAAAGACTATTTTTTTCTTAACTGCATATAAAAATTTTGTTTCATAAACGTTGTTATGTTTGACTTCACTTGCTTTAGTATAGAATCTGTTATGTAAGAATAGAGTTTTTTCAGAATATTAGAACTAAAAAATATTCTTTTTGAAATCAGTATCTAAAATTTGGAAAGGCAATACGCAAAATGTAATTGTATTCATGTCCCAAAAGAACGTGATATCATAGTTTCCATATGTCATCCTATTTTTTAAATATTATGCTTCAAAATAATTCAAAAACAGATGGAAATATTTAGGGAATATTTAAACTGTGCGAATAGAGTAGAGATAATACTTATAATAATACTTATCTAGTTAAAATTGTTAAAAACCCACGTGGCCACTTCGTGTCATGAAAGAATAATTTTTTAAAAAGGCTGACGAAATTTTTCACTAAATGAGTTATTCTTGGTTGAATGTTTGCATCTTTCGTCTATGTGTGTCATATTGGTCATGCATGTATGCATATATCAAAGCCTGTGTCCTTATAAAATAAATGTGGGTGCGATTTCCGTATTTTCTTGCATCAGGTATAGTTGTTTGAACTTCTCTTTTTGAAATAATCGTTTCAATTAAGTGATCAGGATAAAGAGTTTATCCTGTCTGTGTGCAAATTGTTTTCAAAATACGTTAGTTAAGCAAATATGCTAAAACGCTGTTTCTGAGTGCCACGAAATGAGTTCAGTATAGCACAATGCATGTTCTCTCTGCACTGAAATTCGATCTACTTTATGATTTCTATTTTAGCAGTCATTTTCTGATTTACGCGTAATGTCTTAGGTAATCATCAAGTGCCGTATAACATTTTAAGCAGTTACATTTTTCAAGTCCCTCTGTCTTTTTTTCTTGATATTTCAAGAGTCCGCTCACAGCTATTTCCTTATTCACAGACTGAGAATAAGTGAAGAACATATCACGCATGTGCATTTAAAATTGTCCGCATTTGAGAACTAAAATGCTTGATCGCTTTATTTATTTATGCATGAAATATTATGATTGTTGTGTGTGTGTGTGTGTTTATCCTTTCAACACACTTATTTCTCTCATTTATGTTCAGTACGAGTAATTTGATTTCTTACACACAATTGAAAAAAGAGGAAAATTTAAGAGACCACAAAGCGAAATAAAAGATGTGCAAAATTTTAAAAGCTAATCGTACTCATTCAAACAGACAACTTTCATCAAAGCATGACAGATCAGAATTGAAATGCAAAGGTGCTGGAGCAATTTAAAATTTGGTCCATTAAAATGTTAAAGTTCCATTCCTGTTACGAGTTATTGGTGGAAGTATTACTTTAACAGCAGGTAAATACGATATGTGCAAAAATAGGAAGTATGGTTTGAGTAGAACTCATACGCATTGAAAGGAAAAAATATCGATGTTCTTGCAACAGGTGCTATCAGCCATGTTAAACGACGCTCCTTGATATATCTATTGGGTAATGCTTCAACAAGTTGGAACATCAACTCATTATGCATAAATCATGCAAGACTATATGAATAGAAAATTTCCGAACCGACTTGTTGGGTGAGGTAATCCTATACCTTGGCTACCACACTTGCCAGATATTTCATAACTTGATTTCTTTTTGAGTGGACAGCCGAAGGATTTTATGTATTAGAGCCTCATTCCACATTTTGATGAATATGTTGAAGAACAGGTTGTGTATACCCGGCCACTGCAGGGAAAGTGCGCGATGTACTTGATGATCTACACGAATGTCAACAATTTTTCTTTGACAGTGTACCTCATGCTTATCCACCGCCATGCTGACATTAGCTTTGCATACTCATTATAATCACAGGCCATTAAGCTTGATTTTGAACCTTCATCATTATTAGTGGCCTTTGCCTCGTATAACCACATCAACTTTTGCGCACTTTTGTGTTTTAATTCCGACAAAACATTGTATTGTTAGATGAAATTGTTTGTTTACATGTGTATTATCACTTACTAATGTTTCCCCCTCCCCATTTTTTATGAATCAGGTTGCATGTAAGCTAATGATTGTATAAAAACATGGCCCTTTTACGTTCATTTAAAATACTTTGTAAAAATCTTGTGCTATATTTTTTAATCCTAATGATCATGCGTGATATTAATCGTTCGCAGTATGTTTATGCAACTACAAAATAATAAATTATTCTGCTTTTAAAATTATTTTCAATAAAATTATGCATGCGAAATGAGTGTTATTGTGCAATGAAAAACAATATTTAGCACAAATTCTACCATTTATTCTTAAGTCCATGGAGAAAGGCTTCAAATGAAATGCGAATACTACTTAAACGTAAAATAATAAGATCCATGGTTCAAAATATAATTGCTTTTTAGAAATAGGAAAGACTGAAATACTCCAGTGCATAGCAATTGCATTTGAAAAGACATTTACATGTATGCTTCGGTGACTTTAAAAGACAATTGCAAACTTTAATTTTCAAATTAAATCTTAACGAAAACAATAATTGGTATTTCTTAAATAAAATTAATTTGTTAAGTGCAGATTAAAAATACAGAGAGTCACACTAATTTACGAATTTATTTTAGTTTTTGTTACTTCATATCTCAAAATTCAGGTATCCAGTTTGACTCAGGGGAAATTAACATACTTCAAATTTCAAAAATTTCGAAAATAAACAGAAAATAAAACAGCGTGCTTTCATTTTGAATTTCTATTTTCAATTGTTTCATTTTTATTTTTTAAGTCGAAAGCATTTTTCCTTTAAAGTGAATAAACTTTCTGAAATATTGGCATTGTACTTCGGCTTTTGACAAATTGAATCCGTTAACCCATTAGCCTTTTTAACTGGAATATTCAAAGTCTTTAAAAAAATTTGCCTGTCATTTCCTCAAAATGTTTCACAAGTGAATAATGACTTTATTATCGGAAATACTTTTGATTACAAATGCAATTGTTTAAAGGAGTGCCTTTCAGTAGTAAATTTTAATTATCTTTAAAGAATGTAGGGCTTTATTTTGTATCATAAAATTCGGCATGTGGTAATTTATATTTAAAATGTTGTGTAACACACATGCAAACATAAACACATTAATATATGTAATAATTCCCGTTGATTTCCTCTTGAGGTTTTTTTCATCCCTGAAGTCTCTGTTTTTAATTTAATGTCCTGAATCCCTCTCCCCCTAGGGATTTGCTAATTATCAATTTCTAGTTCAACCACTAAACCAGATATAACCATAACTTTATCTCTTGAGAACTGAAAGTTCAACGTTTTGAAATTAAAAATTATGTAATCTACATCATCAGTTTATTTGAACCAATCAGAAAAGCTTTTAACAGGTAACATATAATTTTAGGAGCTTCTGGTTGTTCATCAGTATAAATAGACTAATTACTGAATAGAAAAGCTGCTCCTTTTATTGTGATGTACACTGCGCGTGTTTTTGTATTTCTTCGTGCTCAACGTTAAAGAGGAGTGTTTCTCTACACCAGATGTGTAGAGATGTAGATTCTTTTTTAATACGGGTTTCCTCCTCAATTTTTCCACGACTACATCAACAACATAATTACAAAAATTATTACATAATTACAACAACCTTAGCATGTGTAAACAGAAGCTTACGTGAAATTTCTTCTTTAATGAGAATTTCAATGAATCAACAACGAAAGACGTGGACACCTGGGAATGAAGAGGTAGTCATACGTCTGGTAAAAGACAATCCAAGTACGAGTTCACAAGCGTTAGCCCAACAAGTGGGTTTATTTCAATCCATTGTCTGGAGGATACTCACAGCAACCCAAATGAGAGAACCCCATCTTCATTACGCTCAATTATTACAGCCTGAGGATCATCAACTCCACAGGTGAAACATAGTCTCACCAAAAGAGCGTAACAAATAACTCATTTGCTGCTTTCGTATTTTTCACGGATAAAGAAATCTTAACACGTGATGGATACTTCAGTTAGCATAATGCCCATGTATCGACTTTGGAGAATCTTCATCGTACGCATTCACGTGCAACTCAACAACGTTTCTCTGTCAATGTTTGAACCGGTATTCTTGTACATTACCTGACTAGACCTCACTTTTTGTACAGTCTTCTGGACAATAGGGCATATCTGATCTTCTTGCAACAAATCCTACCAGAGCTTTTGACGCAGCACATGTTCCTCCGTCGCTGTGCTGCTCCATGTGGTACTAGTATGACGGTGTTTCTCCACATTACATAATTCACTTTCGTCGATACCTCAACGCAAATTTTGTACAGCGGTGGATAGGTCGTGGTGCCTCAGTTAATTGGACTGCCAGATCAAACCACACATGCATGAACTTAGTCTTCTAGGTTCACATTAAGATTTTGGTGTATGCGACATCTGTTACTTCTGTTAAGAATCTCAACGCTCGAATATCTGTATTTGCCAGGAGGATGCGTGCCATTTCGGGAATATTTGAGAACGTTTAGAATTCTACGCACCGCCACTGTTATGCCTGCCAGATGACTCCAGATTGTCGTTGCGAACACCTGTTGTAGAACAATTTTCCTATAAAATGTTTTCTGTCCAATTAATACGTAACTATTTCTGTTCTTTTCCTCTTCTTTTTTGCACCATAGCTCGCAACTAAGGCATTTGTGACCCTGTATCCCTATATGATTTCAAGTCGTCTATGTACCCTGCAAGTTTGTAGGGCTGTTAGAGAATCATCCTGTATATTTGAAATGGGAACCCGGAAGCCTTCATGTTTCTTTCAAATGTGATGTTAATAAACAATCAATCAATAAATCAGTATTCGACAACTTTCGTAATTTCTAAAAAAATAATACAAATCACTTATTTATTTGATATTTAGTGAGAAATTTGAATTATTGAATATGCATAAATTTTTTTTTAAAAGCAGTATTGCTATAAATATTTTAAATGCAATTTTTTTGGCAAAAACTGTTAAAATATTATTTTTAATGGAAAATGCTACTGTAATATTAATGTTTTATGCATTAATTTACATATAATTGTATATATGGATAAGAATTCTCTACAGAACTGGAATTAAGAAGCTTGAAGAATTCACATTATTTTCAGATTTACTATCAAAAGAAATAATAACCTATTTTTTTGTTAATATTTTTTTTTCTCTCTCTCTCTCTGATATATTAAAATATGAAAAAAAAATCCTCTTCCAAATTGCGACATCAAACAAGAACTGTATGCAAGCATATATACGAAAAACATGTATACGGATGTACGAAAAATCTTTTGAGCTATCGCATTTTAAAAAATTATAATTTTTCTAAAAGTACAAAGTATTACAAAAATTAACTTAAGTAAAGATTGCATAGGAAGCAAAAGTATATTTATACAACCTCTGACAATAAAGTTCGGTGAATGAAGTCAGAGCGCCCGATCTGGCAACACTCGCAAAATAAAACGCTGCACATGCTAAGTGGCACGTGTTGACCATCTGCCCCCACCGTTGTTCAGTTGATCGTCGTTTGTGTTCCGTGTAAGACTTGTTTTATAAAGTGCTTGTGTAGTGCGTTGGTTCTTGTGAATAGGAAAATGAACGTGAACAAAAGATCAATTTAAAATTTTGTTTTAAGCTCGGGTAAGACACCGACAGAAACTTTTACGATAGTGGTACGTGTTTACGAGGATCAAGCACTATCGATGAAGAGTGTATACGAGTGGTTCCTCCATTTTCTAGAATGCCGGAAGAGTGTTTCTGACCACCCCCATAGCGAAAACCAAGCGACCTTCGTCAGTAACGAAACCATTAAGAAAGTGAGCAAATTAATCACGAAAGATCGTCGATTAACTTTGTTCATGATAGCTGGACGAAGAATGCTGCAAGGTACATTGAAATCTCGACCCGTATTATGAAACGTCTACGCAGGGCACCACCCAGTACCCACAACAAGGTTCATGATTTTTTGTTCACGACAATGCTCGCCCTCACACGGCCAAAATCGTCAAACAGTTCCTGGTGAAAAAGGATGGAGGGGTGTGGTGAAAATTGAACATCCACCATCCCACGCCAGATTTCAATCCTCTGGACTTCTTCCTATTACCACGAATTAAACTCCCTTTGAAAGGAAAGACATTTGAAGATATTTCTGACATCCAACGAAAGGTGATTAGGCTTCTGAGCTCCATTTCAAAAGAAGACTTCATGCAAAGTTTCCAGGACATGTATAGCAAATAGTTATGTAAAGTGACTATTTCGAAGAACAGTAAGATAACTTTCGTTAATATTTCATCTACGTTAATGTTACAGGAATATTCACCGAACTTTATAGTTAGAGGTTGTATGCAGTTATCAAAAAGGGTAAGGTTTTTCAAAAAGTATTTTAATACGTTTTTAAAGTCTTTTAAAAAGAAATATAGGTAGTAAATATTTTTAAAAATAGAAGAAAAGCAAAAATGAATGTTTATGAAAAGACTTCAATTCCCAGTTTTCTTTCTTCCTTTCCCCCCTTTTTATCTTTAAAATCGTCTCTGACATTAAAGTATTTATAGTTCTATTTCTACGTTTTCTATCTTCAAAGCGAAAGCGTTTTATAAAGTTAAGATTTAAAATATTTTTTTTTGATAAATATAAAAAAAAATCGATTTTTTTTCCAATAATCTATTTTTTACGTAGTCGGATATCTTAAATAAAAATAAAGGTTTTTATAAAAAATATCTTTTGATTTTTTTCTACACAAATAGAAGCCTTTCAATTCCAATTCAAATAGTATTTTTCTTTTCCATGTGCTATTTTTCTAGAAATAACTTTTGTATTTTATCATATTGCAATCCCTGCATTTATGTATTCATAAAATTCGAATACGTTTCATAACACCTTCTCTCTCAATATGTTTCTTTTCAAAACGGAGCCTTCATGCAAAAATGAGGTAGTTCATAAAAATTTTATCACATCCTTTATAAAGAAAACTCCATAACTACTATGCAAAGCATTTGTGATAACATGATGTAGTCACCCTAAATCTTATCATCGTATATGAATAAATTTAATACTTATCAAACAAAAAAGAGAAGCAAACTATTCTTTTAACTATTTCTGCATTTAAATGAAGACAATGTGCCAGGATATCATTCTGTTTGTAAAGTGAGAGAAATGATTCTGACATTTCTATTATAATCTCTAAGAGAAAATATATTAATACTTGTATGAGTGTATATAGCTCTATAACTTATATAATGACAACTAAGATGAACGCAATGCATCAAGCTGTATAAATTGCTTAAGTAAATTACATTTGACATAGAGAATTTGACTTTACATATCAGAAGAGCTTAATTCAAATTTTATAATTAATTAAAATTGAACTATGCTAATTGTTTGTCTTATAAGAATGATTTAATAATTTTTAATTTAAGAATTATTACTTATCTTCCGGCAAACTTAAATACTGAACACAAATTTGTAGAGATATTTTATTTTGACAAGTGATCTTATCTAATATCTTTCTTAAAATTCACCATACATGTGCTTCTCCATTAATTAATATGAAATATTCGCACAAAAAATTAATTAAAGTAATTACGCTTAATTTTCATCTTTAATTATAATCTGGTTAATATTTATGTATTTTTTAAATATGGTTTGAAATATATTAGAAAATATATTTCTTACATCTCCTTCCTGTTTTTGAAAGCAGTTTCATCGGAAAGTGGTTCAGAAGACAAATATTGAATGAAGAACTAAGTATTCGTATTAGTTTCTTCGAAATTGTTCGATGAATTGGAAGCATTTAGCGCTACGCTCGTGTGAAAAATTAAGAGAACTATTACTAAGTTTAAAATAAAGTATTAAATCAAAAGTATTAATTTTGCCGCCAAAGAATTATTTAAGAATACTCGTGATTCGTGTGAAGCTTTGATTTTGGAGGTGATATAAGAACATGTAGGGTTGTCGACGAATAGTGTGGTCGTGCCTTTCCACAATATTCACTGCATTTCTTGAAAAGTTGGGTAACTTTATAAGGCTTCGGGTATACTGAGTAGCTACGAACGTAGGAATGACGGAAAGAGATGGAGAATTATAGGTAAATGGGAGACAGGTCATTCACAATTTATTGTGCCTCCAAAGTTCAATGCAATTTGTGTACAGTTCTAGGATACAGAAGACCTGGTCAAAGTCTACAAAGATCAACAAAAAGAAATGAGGAACATTTTGTAGCTCTGTCAGTGTGGGGACACATGATTGTTACAGCTTCACGTATGTCACGTAAGTTGTACTTTGTCGCGAGAATTCGGA